>JAODAL010012288.1:0-96065 GCA_025379985.1 Phyllomedusa bahiana
TATAGATCCAGTACATTTAAAGAACAGAAAAATTGATCCTAATAAGCTTATAAAATTTCTATGGGTCCTTACTGTACCTCCATATGTCTATAATTTACATCAACGCAACCCGAGCTTTTTTCTCATAGATTCTTTGATCAATAAGAAAAAAATTGTGCAATGCAGTATTACCGCCAGGATGTCTCATGTAGGTGAATGCAGTGGAACACAAAGGGTCACATGTATGAAAACTGTCTAGGTCTAAGAATTTCTTTGTTGCCCATAGCAACCAATCAGAGCTCCCCTTTCATTTCATATAGTGCTCTGAAAAAATGAAACGGGAGCTCTGATTGTTTGCTATGGGCAACAAAGAAAGTCTTAAATCTAGACAGTTTTCATACATGAGGCCCATGGTGTCTTCATATTGGTCTTACACAGCAACAAGGTGAAGAACGGTGAAAAGTAGCCACTGGTAAAATGTAACTAAGCCTTGTGTTTTCAGAAAGCCCCGTACTCTTAAAGGGGTGTTCTCACCATGCACTTTGATGGAATACTGATAGGTTATGCCATCAAAGTCTGATAGGTTCAGGTCCCACTTCTAGGACCCCTACCTTTCTCAGAAATGGGTCCCCAAAGTTTTGACCCAGATGGAAAGCCAGTTGCGCATTTGTACAACTCTCTACTTTGTTCTATGGGAGTTCCGCATACAGCCAAGTGGTATGTTCAACTTTATTCTGAACTACCATGTAACAGAATGGAGAGTCATGTGCAAGCTTGGGCGCTATGAGGTAAGGAACAGAGACTAGTATGCCTGCAGAATACGGGTGGTTCATGCCACTGTTTGTGGAATGTAGCACGTAAAGGAGCTGACAATAATAAGTGACAGACTTCCTGGTCTGTGTAATAAGCCACCACTGCTTTAAGGGTTCTTTCACACAGTGTGTTTTTGATACGTCTTTTTTAATGCATTTTTTGTGCAGGAAGGCACAGCAGTTAATGCTGTACATTGCTGCACAAAAATCGCGGCAAAAATCACGGTAAAATCGCGATTTTTACAGCGATCTTTACCACGATTTTTGCTGCGATTTTTGTGCAGCAATGTACAGCATTAATTGTTGTGCCTTCTTGCACAAAAATCGCATTTAAGAAACGCATCAAAAACGCCCCTCGTCGGCCCCATAGACATCCATTATTCATGGCACGTATCCCGCCGGGATAATGTGCATGTCACTTTCTCCCTGCTCACGAAATCCGGCGAGCGTGGAGAGGAGAACTCTATGAGAACTGTGGATTACCGTAATGAAAGGGACGGATTTCAGCCGCATTTGCGCCCAGTACGGCGCGCAATACGGACTGAAGTCCGTCCCCAAATCAGCCATGTGAACAAAGCCTAACAGTAAACAGCTGAGACTGTTTGTTAATCAACTAAGATTTTGGGAAGCTGTGGCTATCAAGAAGCTAGCTGTGAGACTACTGACTTGGTTTTAGAGAGTGTGAGCCAGGCAATTTCCAACAATATCTGTGAGGAGTAGCTAGGGAGACATCTGAGAAAGACTACTGGTACAGGAGTGAAACATCAGCGACATCTGTGACATCCATACCGTCTGTGACATCAGTGATGTCAGTAGCTACTTAAACACCTGTAAAATTAGTGACATCAGTATCATTCAAGTGAGTAGCAGTAGTACAGTGCTTGACTACAGAATACAATGATCCCTCAACATACAATGTTAATTGGTTCTGGACTAACCATAATATGTTGAAATTTAAAGTGCAACTCTATGGAAACTGGTAATTGCTTCTGAAGTCTCCATAATGTCACCAAACATAATTAAAAATTAGGATTAAAGAAAATCAGACAGATAAGTAATAATTATAAAGCAAGTCCTCACATATAAAAGTCAGAAAGAGACGTGGGCTGCCCTTACCTGGTGCCCAAAGGAGCCACTCATCCTGGTACATGTAAGAGCAGTACAGGACATGTAGTGCCACACTGTACTGAGGTGCTTCTAGATTGCCAATCACTGCATGCACAATTTATAATGATTGGTTGGATCTTCCAGTCAATTGCATGTGCCACAGATAGGCAATTTATGTGACATTGTATGGTGAGTGTGGTTTCAAGATGCTGTGTCCAGGGAACGACCACTGTATGGTGAAAATATTGTATCCATTGTAGCTTGAGGGTCCACTGTACTGTGCTCCTAACCCCCTCTCGACATTAGACATACCTATATGTCTTCGTTGGGAAGTTAATCCCTCATAAGGACATATGGGTACGTCCAGGAGATTGTGCGGGGTCACAAGCAGAGACTGCATGATCAGTGTATAGAACCAGCTGTATATTACAGCTGGCTTCTTGCGCTGTCCACCACGACCGGAGATTAACCCCTTACATATCGCAGTCATTCACAACCGGAGCAGATGAAATAAATCAAGATGGAGGAAACTCCCTCTGTCTGCATTGACAACCTGAGGTGCGATCACAAGGTACCAATGCCTTCCATAGCAACTCAGAAGCCAAACAAAAACTTTTGAGTTCCCTCTGATGTCACCATGCACAGTCATGCCCTCAGGGCATAGCCAGATACCATTCATAGCAGTACAGCTATGTACTGCTATGTACTGTACCAGTTCTTTAACTATTGCTGAGTCAAGTCCCCTATGGGAACAAGTGTAAATAATGTTAACATAAAAAAGTGTAAAAAAAATAAGTAAAACACAATCACAAAAGAAAATAAAGTACAACACGTACACTGCCCAAACGGCAATCACCCCAAAAAGCTCAAAAACAAAAAAGTATGCATATTTGGTATCATCGCGTGTGTAACAAACTAGCCTATAAGTCTGTCATGTTGTTTAATCTGCACAATGAATTCTGTAAAAAATAAAACACAGAATTTAGATTTTTTTCATCAATTAAAAAGTCATATAAATGCCAAAGTGGTACCAATGAAAATGTCAGTTTGTCCTGCAAAAAAAAAAAAAAAACCCTTGCATAGCTCCGTAGACAGAAAAAAAAATGATGGCTATCAGAACATTACCATGCATAAATATTATTTTGTACAAGTGCTACAACATAAAAAAAAACTATGTAAATTGGGTATCGCCATAATCATATTGACCCATGGAGTAAAACTAACATTTCATGTATACTGCACGGTGAGGCTGTTATAAATAATAATAAAAAAAAACACTTTGAGGATTGCTGTATTTTCTTCATCCTGCCTCCCAAAAAATGGATTTAAAGGCAATCAAAAAGTCTTGTCCCCCAGAAATTGTACCAATGAAAACGTCAACTCAACCCGCAAAAATGCAAGCCCCTACACAACTCCATACACAGAAAAATAAAAACTTATGGCTCTCAGACTATGGCGATGAAAAAACATGTAATCTTTTTAAATAAAAATGGTTTTATTTAAAGCAGTAAAACATAAAAAATTAAAAAAATTGGTATTGCTGTAATCGTTTTGACCTGTGGAGTAAAGCTAACATGCACGGTGACTGCTGTCAAAAATAAAATTAAAAACACTACCAGGACTGCTGTATTTTGTTCCTCCCAAAATTTGTTTTAAAAGGCGATCAAAGCATCATATGAACCCCATAATAGTACCAATGAAAACATCAACTCATACCACAAAAAACAAGCCCTTAATCAGCTCCATATACAGAAAAATATAAAAGTTATAGATGTCACACTATGATGACATAAAAAAAGCTATTTTTTGTGGAAAAGTAGTAAACATAAAAAGCTATATAAAATTGATAGTTGTAATTATTCTGACCCAAATAGTAAATTATCCTGTCATTTATACCACATTGCGAACACTGTAAAAATCAAACCCAAAAAACAATGGCGGCACTGCTATCTTTTTGTCTTATTTCCACGGCTCAATGCTAAAAAATTATAAAGTACCTGTGGACTCAAAATGTAAAAGATGAATTTCCTGAGAAGTGTTGATTCCAAAATGAGGTGACTTTTGGAAAGTTTCACCTGTTCTGGTACTATGGGGGCTTAGCATGTCACCCACCAAAATCTTTGTTCCAAAAGCCAAATAGTGCTTCCTCCCTTGTTCACCCTGCCATGTGCTCAAACAGCAGTTTACACCCACATAAAGGGTATTGCCGAACATGGAAGAAATGGCGCCCAAAGAAAATCCTAATAAAATAAGCCCCAAAATTCTGTAGGTGCTCCTGCTGATCTGAGGCTTGTGGTTGAGACAAACTGCAAACTAGGGCCACATATGTGATATCTCTAAAAACGTCAGAATTCGGGGATTCATTATTGAGTTGCATTTCCGTGGTGACCGCTAATGTGTTTCAATAAATGATGGATAAAAATTGAAAATCTACAAAAAAAACTTATTTAATTATTGTGAAACACCTAGAGGGTTAACAAACTTCCTAAATGCTGTTTTGTATACTTTAAATACTTTAAGAGGAACTGTTTCTTAAATGGATTCATTTATGGGGGTATCTAACACACAGGCCCCTAAAGGCCATGTTAGAACTTGACTGGTCCCCAAAAAAATCTGTGTTGCAAATTTTCTTGAAAATATGAAAAAGTGCTACCAAATTTATAAGCCCTTAATGTGGTAAAATAAACATATGGTAGATGCTAGCTATAAACGATTTTGTGTGGTATAGCTATCTGTCTTACATACAGAAATTTTTGAACTTTGAAGATAGTTTTTCCATATTTTCACAACATTTTGATATTTTTCACAAATAAACAAGGATTGTATGGACCACAATTTATAACTAAGTTAAAGCACAATGTGTCACGAGAAAAAATTCTCTGAATCATATGGATAGGCAAAAGTATTAAAAAGTTATTCCCACATAAAGTAATACATTTCAGTTTTAAAAAATGGGGCTCTGTCAGGAAGGATAAAACTGGTTGTATTGGTAAAAGGTTAAAGAGACTGTGTGCTGAGCCCCTGACTCAGGGGACAGAGGCTTTGTTGTGACTTGTTAGAACCACCAGTTAAAATTGCTTTGAAAGATCTGAACCTCTCAGTTAGCACTGGCAAGAATTGTCCAACCACTTATATTATTGTAATCACCAAGCTCTTAGGGCGACATGTATGAATGGGGCTGCACCAGTTTTCTGGCTTCAAAAAGCTGTCGTAGCCCTGTTCTGTAGATATATGAACAGTCGCACTTTTTTGTAATGTGCCAAAAATGTGGTGCATTTTGGGGACGTGTCGCACAATATTAATAGAATTAGACACATTTATGAATGTCTGACACCAAACCTTGACACATAACAGTTAGAACAACCAGACCACATTAAAGTTGGTCTGCCTGAGCCAGACTTATCGTATTGGCACTGCGCCTGTATGTATGACCTGCAGAAGAACAGGTTCATATATTCTGGTACATTCTACACTGTCTCAAAGTGATTTAGAACTGCCCCGTCAGTGCCAACGTTCATATGTGTTGCCCTTAGTCTCTTTTTGTAATAAAAAATTTGCTTGAGTTCAATTGCAAAGACTGACTGTCTGAACTGATTGCTTTGCCATCTTCTTGACAAGGTGAACCCTGCCATGCCTCTATTGATACCAACATCAGCCTACAACAATCAACATTATCAGGTTCCCCACTTGGGCATTCTTAAAAATACAGTAAGATAGTTGTTAAGGTTTAGACAAAGCACAAATCTATGAATACGCTCCTCAAGCTTAAACCATTTTTGGTTTGGTTTTGTCAGCTGCTTTCTACCATCTCCACATTACAACAATAGTTGCTTTTCCAAAGCAATCATAGAGTCTTATGGATCTAATATCTAAGTAAAAGGAGGATGGGGGGTATGGAGACCACTGTTCCTATAGGTGGGAATTGCACTAATCTAGCAGGTTTGAAGATAGGTGCATGTCCCAGAGGTAGGGCATTCATCTATCAGCCATTTATGCATGTCCCGTGGATATTCCATAAATGACTGTGATGGGGATATCCCCAAAAGGCCAAAACAGGCTTGGTCCTTAAGATATGAACTCTGTCTGTATTGAGTTTTTGGAACTCTGTTTGAGAAATAAAGGAGTTCTGATTGTTCTAAAAAAAAATTTTAAGAAATGAATCAACATAGCTTGTTGTGTCTAGCAAGTATATGATTTTATATGTATACATTCACTTTTAGCAAGATGTTTGTTTCCAAAAACTACATTTAATACATAGTCCTCCTTCTAGTTTGGGGGTGCCATATTCATAAAGATAAATTTGGTAGCAAAGTTGTTACAACTTGGACAAACAAAAAGTTACCATCTGCTCATCTCTTATATCTCCATTTAAAGGTTTTGGAGGCCTACCAACCCTTCTTTAACCACTAAGCTCCACTCTCAATCTGGCTTAGTTACATCTGCATCCACTCTTGCCTACCATTTGTATATAAATATTACTGAAAAATGCATGGACAATTCTCATTGTGTCTACACCTTACTTGTGAATGTTCCAATATGTATCCAATATTGGTATGGAAAAATCTTAATGTCTGCCCTTGTTGCAATGGCATCTCGCTGATGAAAATTAGATGTAGGTCAGGTAATAATAAGCCATATGCATTGAATGTACTTGGTATAGAAAAAAATAATAATGAGCATTACACAATTTCATCAGTTTAAAATCACTGACTGAAGCATCAACCATTATGTCCACTCTGCATGTTCTTGGATCAATGGTCTCCTCTTCCTGTGCGTTGGATTAGCCGCTCTTATTATGTGAAGGGAAGGGGAGCACAAGCTATTTAGAGGATGTAAACTCTTCATTGATGCTTAGCAATATATTGCGACTAATAACTTGTGCTGCCTGCCTGCTGCCCTTTGAACCCATTTAAACATCAATATCTCTCAAGGTTAAAGGGCAGCTGGGATAGATACCAAACAAATTTAACATTTCAGTTATGTGTCTCCAGGGAATCCGTTAAGCTACTCTAGATCACCTCATAGTTGAAGGCGGTGTGGATATATTCAGAATCACTTTCCATCTTCTACCTGAGAGAATATTTATTGCTCAGGTTAATATACAAAGGATTATTACCTACTTTGTGTACATTGTATGATTCCCCGCTGTACAGCAATAGCATGAATCTGGAAGTAAGAACATTCCACAAATCCTTTGTTTGCTTTCTCCATGCCTTATTTAATGTCAATTTGGCTTAGAGCGGAATACATTAGTTGCTAGAGATGGTCTGTTTAGCAATGGAATCCATTAACAGGAATGCCACCATTAGACAATATACATCAGAAAACTTGTAAGGAAGGGCTGGTGGAGTTATGTTCTCCTCCAAAACCTATGGACTACATATAGCAATCAGCCATAACACTAACACCCCTGACAAGTTATATGAATAACATTAATTATATTGTGAAAATGGCATTTGTTGATGTCTTAGATTTATTAGGCACCAAGTGAACTGTCATTTCATATTCATATTTTGGAATTAAGAAAAACTGATAAGTATAAGGTGCTTGGTGTCATGAGTTGTCTCGTATGTTCTCTACCCCGGTCCAGACAGACTCACCTCTCCCCGCTTCTGCTTTGATGCGGTCCTTTGCTCAGTGCCGGTGCGTGCATATCTGCTCCCGACTCTGTCAAATTTAAAGGGCTCTTGTGCCAGTAATTGAGAGGCTGTGTACCAGACCTTTTGCTGTTGCCCTTGACTACATTGCCTGTTGCTTGCCTTGACCTTTCTGCCTGCCCCTGACTACCCTCCTGCCTGCCAATTCTGTACCACGCTGCCACTCTGTACTCCAGACGTCACTACAAGCAAGTCGTATTAGAAACTGACGTGGCTTTTACTACTGCTTGCAGTGGTCCAGGAGATTCACCTTCTGTGGATCTGTTACACTACAGACTAGCCATGAATCTTACCTGGGTGCCTCTGCCTGAACTCCAGGACATCTCGGCTGTAGTGGTCCATCAGAGCATCCGTATTGACCAACTTGTGGACACCATGCATAACCTAACAGCCTGCCTACAACCAGCCGCATCTGCTCCACCACCTTCGGCAAATCCATCTCCTGCTGCCTCTCTGGTTTCTGTGGGTACAACTCCCTGCCACCGCATTATAACGGGAACCCAAAGACCTGCAGGGGAGCCTTGAGCCAGTGCTCCATCCACATGGACATGGTGGTGAACCAGTTCCACTCAGAGCATGACAAGCTGGCTTTTATCATGTTTTCTGTTGGGCAAAACCTTGGCTTGGGTCACACCTCTCTGGGGCCGAGGGGATCTGATGACCACCCACCTTCAAGTGTTTCTAGAGACTTTCTAGAACGTATTTAAAGAGCCTGGATGAGCACCATCTGCTGCAACTTCTCTGATCTGCCTATGTCAGGGCAACTCCACAGATGGAGTCTGTGTTCGCGTGGTACAACGAAGCCTTTGTACCACCATTCTGGCAAGGACTCACACCAGGAATCAAGACCGAGCTGGCCGGTTAAGATCTTTCCTCCTATCTGGATAACTTATTCCCTTAGATACAAGGATAGACATCCATTCTGCAGAGAGACAACTGTAGATCGGCCAACATGGAAACCATCGTCCCCGAAAATTTCCCCATTTGCCCCAGTTTTTCAAATGCCCCCCCTCCTCCACCAATGTTCTCTCAAGAGTAACCTTTGTAAATAGAGAGAGCCAACCTGTCTGAGCAAGGACATTCCTTCCTACCCAAAATCCTTCCCAACTCTGGCGGTTCCAAGCATTTCATTCAGAACTGTCCATTGCGGCCAGGAAACTCGCGCACCTAGGCTTCGTGGGAGAGGTGTCACTATGTGTGAATGCTACCTCTTCACGTCTGACCATGCTCGTCCTGCCCTATTCCTTATCTGGTACCTTGTTCCAAGCCACTGCCTTCTTGGATTCTGGTTTAGTTGCAAATTTTGTTTCTGAAACTCTTTTTTGTGGGCCCTCGGGAAAAAAAAATTTCTTATCTCATCCATCTATGGGGAATTTCTGAAGGACTCCATTCTGTTTCATCGAGAACCTCTGACTCCTTAAGTGGGAGTGTAACAAAGAGAAGGTGGTGTTCCACGTGTTGCCTTGTTCTTCCTCTGCAATCCTTCTGGTACTACTCTGACTACATTGTCACACCCCCAGGCTCATCTGGCAAACGGGCGGTTTTATGCAAGGGGCCCAAGACCCAGTCTTGTTGTCTTATGGCACCCTGTTTTGGTCAAACCCTCGCCATAACGTCGCCACTCCACTTCCGGTACCCTCCCCAACCAGGAATTTGCTAATGTCTTCTGCGAGAAACAAATGGAGCCCTCTAGGGGGCCCTCATCATCCCTTTTAACGTTTATTCATCTCCTTCTGGCACACACTTCCCGGGGATTTTAATCCTTTGTCCCCGGGCCCCATTTTGGGCCTTTTAAAGAAAATTTACAGAAGGGCTTCATTCGCAAGTCTTCCTCCAGCTGGTGCCGGATTCTTCTTCGTGGAGGTGAAGGAGGTTCATTTTTTCCCCCCAAAAACCCCCAAGATCTCCGCAAAATAACCTTCAAGAACTGATATCTGTTACCTCTGATTTCTGAGCTCTTCCACCACCTTCGTGGAGCCAAGATCTTTACTAAACTTGACTTGCGGGGAGCTTACAACCTGATTCGTATTTGTGAAGGTGATGAATGGAAAACACCCGGGGCACTTTTTGTGTCTTGTAATGCCCTTTGGAAAGTCTCTGGCATCATGTTTGTTTGGTCCTAAGATGTCTACATAGCAAGCATATCTACACCAAACTTGAACAGTATGTCTTCAAACAATCTAGCGCATCCTTCCTCGGCTATATTGTCTCAGACAAGGGTTTGCAAATGGATCCTGCCATCTTGTCTGCCATCCTGCAGTGGGCTTCTTGGGGTTCCCTAACTGCTACAGCTAGTTCATTTCCCATTTTTTGGTAGGGCCCATATTGGCCATTACCAAAAAGAACACTAACCCCAAACTTTGGCTGCCTGAAGCTAAAGAAGTTTTCGCTTGCATGAATCTAAAAGTTTCCTTTGCTCCTATCTTTTCATGTCCGGACCCTGAAAAACCTTTATTCCTTGAGGTGGACGCCTCATCTGTGGCAACCGGGGTTGTCCTCACACTGAAAACTCGTAAGGACAAGACCATCACTTGCAAATTTTTGTCCAAGACCTTTTCCCCTACAGAAGGAAATTACACTATTGGTGACCAAGAATTGCTGGCCATCAATTTGGCCTTAGACGAATGGTGGCATCTGCTTGAGGGGCTCTTCATCCGGTAAACCTTTCACAAGAATCTCCTGTATCTCCAAATGGCACAGTGATTAAATCCTCGTCAATCTAGGTGGTCCCTCTTCTCTTGTTTTGACGTCTTGCTCACTTCAGATCGACCGTCACCTGAGCGACCCTGGACCCATATAGCTATGGACTTTGTTACAGATTTACCACCATCTGCTAATGATACTGTCATCTGAGTGGTCACGGACTGATTCTCCAAAATATCGCATTTCATGCCTCTGCTTGGTCTGCCTTCTGCCCCTCAACTTGCCTTCCATTTCTTCCAGCAGCTAAATGGAAGAAATGGAAGGCTGAGGGGTTCAATTTGTGTCTAAATTCTGGCTTGCCCTTTGTTCCTGACTCCAAGTCAAGTTGGACTTTTCCTATGCATACCACCCATATCAAGATGACTGAGCTGATCTCCTTCCTTGGGATGTGTTCTCATACAATTACCTTGAATTGGATTCTGCGGGTGCTTCTCCATTTTTCATTGCTTATGGTCAATATTCTCATCTTCCTCTTCCTCTGTCTGCTTCATCTGATATTCCTGCTTTAGATGCCCAAATCCGATACATTAACACTATCTGGCAAGAAACATGACGTGCGCTGTTACTGGTATCCTCACGCACCAAGGTTCAAGCAGATAAAGGACGAAGCTCTCCTCCGATATTCTCCACAGGAGATAAGGTCTGGTTGTCTGAAAAGTATGTCCACCTGAAGATCCCCAGCCTCAAGCTTGATCCATGCTTCCTGTCGCCATATAATGCATTATATAACACATCAACCCTGTGGCCTACAAGCTCAATGTGTATCCATCAATGCGTACTCTTTTCATGTCTCACTCTTAAGCCAATGGTTCTCAACTGCTTCTCCCAAAAAAACAAGTCTCTACCTCCTTAGGCTGAAGCGGGTGATACTTTTGAGATAAAGGAGATCTTATCCAAAAAGTCTTAGGCGAAAATAGTATTATCTATTTGACTGGATGGGGTTTGGACCTGAAGAAAGATCCTGAGAGCTGGAGGACAACATTGATGCACCAGAGCTAATTCAGAAATTTAGACTTTCTCGGAAGAGGGGGAGGTCTAGAGGTGGGGGTACTGTCATGAGTCATGCCTTGGCTGCCATGCTGAGCCATGGACACCCTCATGTGTTCCCTGCCCTGGTCCGGACATACTCACCTCTCCCCACTCCTGCTCCACTGTGGTCATCTGCTTGGTGCTAGTTCTGTCAAATTTAAAGGGCCAGCGCACTGATGATTGGGAATCACTGGGCGCTGATCTTATATCTGGTTCCCCATCCTGTTTACGTTTGCCAGTCAATTGGTGAAGCTAGAGAGATAGTTTTCCGGTTATTCTTTGTACCAGACCTCTTTCTGTTGCTCTTGACTATGTTGCCTGCTGCCTGCCCTGACCTTTCTGTTCCTGACTATACTCCTGCAGATTCTTTTCTATGCTGCCCCCCAGTCGGCACAGCAAGCAACCTGGGAGTCTCCCGTCGCACAAGATCAACCGGCCTTGTGGCGGGATCTGATCCAGGCCTAGAGGCTCCTTAAACTCCTCTCCCTGATGTGGCTTATATCACAGCTTGTGGTGGTCCAGAGGATTCATCTTTTGTGGATCCTTTACACTTGACAACTCTGACAAGATCCAAATTGGTATGTTTAGACAACTGGGTTAGAACATCTCCAAAATAGTAGGTTTTGTGGGGTTTTCCTGTTATATAATGGTAAGTATCTGCTAAAAAGTCAATGGAAAGTCAAATTGGTGACGGCCATGAATGCCCAAAGCTTATTTATACAGATGGGAAGTGAAAACCACAGAATGGCCATTAAAGCACAAATTGCTAAAAACTATAATGGTGTAATAATAAGTGTAAGAACACACAGTGCCTGTCTGCTGTGCACTAAATTTTACAACTTTTTCACTTTTTGTACCACTCAAGGCTCTTTCTAAAAATGTGAATGGGCTTAGTGGAAGTAATAGGATCTCTGCATGAAGGCCTCAATAATTTGTTCCAGAAACTGATGTAAACAAAGCTTAAAAATTTACTTTACCCTTCCCATCATCCACATCTTTCCCCACCCTAGGCTGCACTTAATGGGCATACGTCTTTTTTCAACCATACTAACTACGTCAAAAATTTACATCAGTTCATTGCTGGTGTAAATTTTTGCGTGTGGTACCCTTACCGTCAGATATGTGCGATATTTATTAGGAGGTTAGTGAATCCTGCCCCTACAAGCTGTAATTTGTATTGAACAGACTAGACATACTGTAATTATGAAAGTCCTGGGCTCATTAGCCAACGTTTGAGTGGGCCTCCCCAGATCCATCTGAAAATTAGGATTAGTACTCTTACTATTGGGAAAGTACAGTTCCTAGCATGACCTGACAGAGAATCAGAGCATGTTAGGACTGTGGTACCATACACAATCACACATAATATGTAGGTCAGATCATAGTTACATGTTTACATAGTTTGTAAGGTGGAAAAAAAACAAGACGTCCATCCAGTGCAGCCTGTTGTGCTAAAGTGTTGATCCAGAGGAAGGCAAAAAACCCCCAATGAGGTAGAAGCCAATTGTCCTCATTTTAGGAAAAAAAATTCCTTCACGACTCCAATCTGGCAATCAGAATAAATGCCTGGATCAACTCCCCTTCTCCAGAATCCTAGTCATTATAACTTGTTATATTATTATGCTCCAGAAATGCATCCAAACCCTTTTTGAACTCTGTTATTGAATTCCCCATGACAATTTCCTCTGGCAGAGAGTTCCACAGTTTCACTGCTCTGATCATCAGCCCAAACCATACCACTACTTTAGTGCAGCCCCCACATCATAACCCATAATGAATTCAGACCATAGACCTATTCCTTTAATTATTTCAGTCCCCAGAACAGACCCTTAGATGAACTTAAACCAGACCCACAAAACACCTGCTAAACTAATTCAGATCACAGACTCCCCATGTAATCAATTCAAACCTCAGACTGAAAACAAAAATAAATTTAAAGTTCATACAGGAGCTCTAAATAAGTTTAGAATCCAGACCAGACTTTTAAACATATAGACCTCAAAAGGAATGTGAAACCTGAAACCAGTCTCTAAAATTAATTCCAGCCTCAGACAAAAGTCCAAAAGAAAATTAAATCTCAGATCAAACTCTAAAATTAATTCAGTCTCTAGGTCAGAGCCCAAGACAAATGCAGACAGGACCTCTAATTATTTCATACTACTGTATATTAAGTTAATGTAGTATATATTATGTGGTGTAATGTGTACACTATGTTTTTTGGTCTGAGTAGCTTGTTTACCAAGTAACCACCTTACTCTGGTAGATAACCTTGAGTAGCAGGTGATCACGTCAAGTAGCAAGTTACAATCATACCTTGGTGCAGTTTTTTCCTTAATGTCAATTTACAGGAGGAGGTTCAAGCAGAAGTTTAGTCCCAAGAACTGTCTGATGCTGATGTAGGTATGAGCATAATGGCACTATAGCAATTCCCGTGGGGTGCCTGCAGAGCCCACTTTAGCCTGAGACAGAGAGAAGACCTGATCTTGACCAGTGCAGGAACATCAATGGGCTTTAGGGGTTTTTGGACACATTCAGCAAATTTCAGGATTTGTTTAAGGAGTTTCTCCTTGAAACTCTGATTTACTTGTTAAAACATAATTTTTTCAAATTTGAGAATAATTTTTATCTACGGATCACAGGAGCCCCTATGGGAGCTAAATTTTCCTCATCCATTGCAAATATCTACATGGCATGGTGGTAACATTTTTGTTTATTTTATCTACAACCAATCCTATTGTCTGATATTGATTTTGGTATGGCCGTCATATCGATGACTCCTATTGTTTAGGGGGAGGGGGGGAGCCGATGTGGCGTCCATACCTGAACTTACAGACTACTTTTAACAATAATACTTAATGCCTTGAGATTTCCTTTTCATCAGATTCGCTTTTTCATAGATTTTCTGGATTTAGATCTGAGTGGGGATAATGATCATGTCTCTATTTCTATTTCTACTTATAGAAAGAGCAGAGCTGGAAACACCACTAACTGTCATATCCGATTCCTGTCCATCCCAGGCATGTTTTAAAAAATATACCTGTCGGTGAGATGCTTCGTGCACGTCGTAATTGTACAGAACTTATTAATTTTTTGAAGGAGAGTGAAAACATACAGAAAAGACTAAAACATAGAAAATATCCCAACTGGAGTTTAACGTGCCAAAAATAAACTCTCAAAAATCATTCGTAATTCAACGGGGTTAGTAATTTTTTTTTGGCAATCTAATAAGTAAACCTTTAATTTTTTCAACTCCATTAGTGTAGAATTTTCACATATTTTTAAATCATCAAATTTTTAACCCGCTTCAATTTTGGACCGTTACTCTGGGGAGTGTTTCATGGAGGTTTTAAATGTGTTGCAGAAGAGTAAACCCTTTAGGACAACGTTATCACCAATCTTTTAAAGAGGCACCAGGCAGTACATCTTGGTTGGTTCCTTGTTTTTAAAATGCGGAATGCAGGTGTATCTGTTGTAATGCTTTTTGGTCATTCTTTTAAATCTTTTTCAAAACGGGCAAGACATATGCATTAAACGTATAAAAATTGCAACATTTGTTTGTTTAATTTGTATCATGTTTGAAATGTCATTACAGTTTTGGGGGTTTGTACCACTTAACTAAAGGAACTATAGAAGACACCATCTGATTCTAAACTTCGGGCACCGGGTTCCTCTGCCGTGTCCTCATGTCTCATTCATCAGGGGGGAAAGGGGGGACACCTCCCCTAGTACAAGGTATTAAAAGATTTAAATCTTTAGTTTGAGCGATTTTTTTGACAAATTGAAATTTGGGCACTTTTTTATGTTATCGGATTTTTTTCGATCACGCGAAAATTTTAGTTAAAATCTGCCCCAAATCTTTAATATCGCGCCATTTGCCTTTTCCTGTCATTTTGGGGGCCCAGCAAATCCCTTGAGAAAGAGCGGTGATTGGGGTGTGGACGCATGACGGGATGTGTAGGTTGTGATTGCGGGAAAAAAACACATGCCCTCTTTTACATAAACACCCCTTTCCCGGTTCGCATCGTGTGTGTCGTGTTCATAAGAGCCCGGAGGGTGTGCTCGGTCCTCAAACATCAGCAAAAACTTTTTCTCTTTGTTCACACAGACAACTTTTTTTTTTGGGGCTGTGAACATTAGAACTTAGGTAGATTAGAGATTTTCAGTTTTTAGTTTCTTAGGCTAGGGAAATTAAAGGAGATCTAGCGCTTTACAGCCGGGGGGGGGGGGGGGGGGGGAGGGAGGGGTGGGGGAACACCAGACAGGCAGGCAGACTTTTTTAAAGGGGAGTGGATATTGTGAGCCCAGACTCTGCTTTTACCCTGCTTTGAAAAAAGGGTTTTTTTTTTAAAAGTTTTTACCAGTTTTTGGGGAAATTTAGCTGATTTTGTGCAGCGTACTTATATTGGGATACAGACTTTTCTAGTAATGCAGGTTATTTGAAGGTGCAAAACTCACCTTTTTTTATCTGACACGATTTAATTTTTTTTTTTTTTCACTTTGGTCAGCCCAGTTTGTTCAAAGACCCACTTTTTACTCACAAAAGGATAAAAACTTTTTTGTCCCACAGTGTATTATAGGGACAAAAAACCCCATTTTATTATGTAAAAATTTAATTAGGTTTAGTTCACTTTGGCGCAGGGCCCTTTTTGTTAAAAAACCCATCTTGTAAGGATATTACCATACAGAAATCTGCTAGTAATTTAGGTGTATTTTTTAAAGGGGCAAAAACCCCCTATTATTAACTACACCAATTTTAAATTTCCCTGTTTTTCACTTTTGGCACGCCCGCTTTGTTCAAAGACCCACTTTTTCTCACAATAGGATACAAATTTTCTAGTCACCGCAGGGGTATTTTAAAGGGCAAAAACCCCGTTTTATTATCCGTACACAATTTAATTGGTTTTGTTCCTTTGGCGCATGGTATACTTGGTACAGAAACCGGGATAGTCAATTCCATGAAACTAAAATGGTGTTCAAAGACTCCTTTTTTCCGGGACTTTTTAATCTGGGGTCATGCAGGTTTTGGGGCTCATGCTGTGGGCCCCGGACAAATAAATCAAGTCCAGTTCAACAAAATGGTTTTGAAAGACTCCTTTTTCAGGCAATTTTTTAATTGTGGGTCAGACAGGTTTAATGGTCTTTACTGTGGTACAAAAAAGGGTATATAAATGTCCAGTTAAACAAAAAAGGGGGTTAAAAAGATTGGTCCTTTTTTTCACTGGGCTAGGGCCCCTAAACCACTACCCCCTCGGGTCTAAAGATTTTGTGACTATTTTGATAAAGGTCCTTTTCGACCGAAACTTTAAATTTAAAATTATAATTTCCCAAAAAAATTATTTTATATAAATTTTGGAGCCTGGGGAAAATTCAATAAAATTCTTTTTTTTTTTGCATCACCCCATGAGTGCAGTAAATGACTTTAATACTGTGGTACAGAACAGGTTAGTAAATGTCCAGTTCAATAAAATGGTGGTTGAAAGACCCCTTTTCCGGTTTTTAATCGGGGGGTTTCATGCAGGTTTGGGGCTCATGCTGGGGCCCCCGGGACAGATATGGGTCAATGCCCAGTTCAACTAAAATTATTTTGGGGGGTTGGGGGGAAAAGACCCCTTTTTCCCGGCACTTTTTAATCTGTGGGACAGAAAGGTTTAAAGGTCATACGGGTGGTACAGAACAGGTAAAAGTAAATTTGTCCATTTTCAACTAAAATGGTGGTTCAAAGACCCTTTTTCCAGCATTTTTTAAAATCGGGGGGATCATCAGGTTTGGGGCTCTGCGGGGCCCCAGGACAGGGTTAGTCTATGTCCTTTTCCCAACTAAAAGGGTTGGGTTTCAAAAAATCCTTTTTCAGGCATTTTTTAAAATTTAAAGGGGTCATGAAATTTTTGGGGGCCCTCATACGCGGTCCGGGACAGAATAGTAAAATTTCCAGTTCAACAAAAATGGTTTAAAGGGAATCCTTTTTCGGGAAATTTTTAATTTGTGGGTCTTTGCGGGTTTTTAAGGGTAAATGCTGTGGAACAAGCCCGGGGAATAGTGAAGGGTTGTGACTTTTTTTCTGTGGCTTTTAAAACCCTAAGTGGGTTCCCCTAAGAGGGTAGAAACGTATCCATTTGATTTTTGTGGTTTGTTAATTTCAGCTTCTCCACCCTTTTTTGGGGGTTTTGTAAGAATGAAGGTGTTGTTCCTCCCCCATAGACTCTAATGGTCTTCGACTACAATTTTATCGACTATCGGAAATCGTTTTTTGAAAATTTGACATATGCCTATCGCCCCCAATTTACGATTTCGACGTAATTGCTCATCAAATTAATTTTCCCAAATGATGGGAAGATGACCGCGGGAAAGGAAAACCCGGGGAACCCTTTTGGGATTTTCCCCCTTAAAAAACCCATTCACCATAGGGTTTGAAAAAGGGGGACAGGACCAAATTTTTGCAATCCTAGGATATCTTTTGAAAAATTTTGTTTCTGTTTTTTTGGGGGGAAAATTTGTTTTTCATTTGTTTTTTCCGGGAAAAAAAAAGCCACACCTTTTTTGTAAAAAGTGTATATCATTTGAAAATTTTTATTTGGGCTATTTTAGGTGTGTCTGTGTTTGCTTTTACGTTTAAAGGGGGCCAGTATGCTTTGGGTCTAAAACCCCGTAAAAATGAAAATGTGCTTTTAATCCTGAACATCTGTTTTTTGCTTTCTTCAATAAACTTGGATTTTACTCATTTTCCCAATTCAGCGGGCCCATTCTTGTTTAAATTTTTTGGGCTGAAGCAATTTGGTCCATCGGGGTAGGATGGCGATCTGGAGGCTGGAATAAGTGACTGGTGTCAGAAGCTCCTGAGCTCCAATGCAGAAATTGAAATTGGGCCCCCAGCTACCATGTGTTATTTATAATACCAGTGTCTTCCTATGTGGCAGGAGAGTTTTTGGCCCCCTAAAACTGAGGGCCCACATAAATGCAAACCCTCTGCACCCCCTTTTGCTAACGCCCCTGAATGGTATCGAGATAAAGCTGTTTGGGTGTTGCATTTGGTTCTGTAAGGTTAGCTGGTTGCACTGGGAGAGACTGCAAGTCTTTGGAAGTGGGAATTTGGAAAGTCTGTGTGTGACTAAGGAAAACAGTAACCCCTGTTCCCTGTAGAGGGGCCCGGGAACTGTTTTCACTTTTAATTTAAAAAGCCAGGGGAAGTGGGCACAGATTTGTGGGACTACCCTGAAAGACCCTTGGATTGAAAAGGGGGTTGGGCTATGTTCACACGGTTTAAATTTTGGGCCCAGAAAAACATTCCGTGTTTCACCCCGGGAACTGGGCTCAAATACGGTTTAAAACTAGGGGTTTCCCTTTCCCTCCCCCCGTCGCTGAAATTTCCCAGGGGGGAGAAAAGTGACATGCAAATTATCCTGGCGGGATACGCGCGGGTGGATAAACGAAACCCAAAGGGGGCCGGCGAGCTCCCGGGCCCTCCGACCCCGCCCCCATACACACCCGAAATTGGGGCGAAATCCGTCCCGCAATTTACCCCGGAAAAAAAACAGCCGTGTGAACATAGCCTTAGATAGCAATCCTCTTATTGCATGGTCTCTGACTCTTGTAAAAATATATGCTCATGAAGAGTCCACTGAACAATTGGGAAAAGTTTCTTTTGAACAATAGTTTTTTGGGGCAAATATCCAAAATATATTTAAAAAATTTCTTTTTTATATTCTTGAGATATCATAAATATCCAAAAAAGGGAAAAATTATTGATTTAGTTTTTAAACCTGGGGGGGGAAAATTTTCAGCGGGGTACTGGAAATTTAAAAAAAAAAAAATAGGGTACCAATAAAAAAAATTTTATAGGCCCCGGTGTAGGCAAAATTTAATGGGCCTCCATATGCGGTATAGGGAGTTTTTTAAAGTTCTCCATAGGCAGGTTTGAAGCAGGTTTTAGGAAGGAATTAAAGTCCCCCATAGGAAGGTTTTAGACAGTTTAATTGTTTCCCCCCATAGGAGGGATAGGCGTTTAATTGCTCCATAAGCAGGTATAGGAAGCTATATTCCCCCCCCTAGGAAAGGGATAGGGAGTTTAATGTCCCCCATAAAGGGGAAAGGGAGTTTAATGTCCCCCTAGTGGCATGTAAAAAAGGGGTTTAATGTCTCCCAAAAGGCAGGTATATGGCCCCCCCTAGGCAGGTTTTAGGCAATATTGTCCCCCTAAAAGGGAGGTTTTAAATTTCCCAATAGGAAAGGGTTTTTTTTTTTTAAAATTTAAAAAAAACAAATATTACCTCTCTCCCCCGCCCCGCTCCATGCGCTCCTTTTTCTGGCACAGGCAGCAAGTGGGCCCTAAAGGGTGTGCAGGCAGCGTGATGACATGGCATGCTCCGAATACTCCATATACTCCGGATGGCCGCAAGTCTGTTTGTGGCCTTCCTGAGCCCTATTGTGGAGCAGAGAGTGCTCACGCTCCAGGAGGAGTCATACAAAAGCTGAAAAAGCGCCACCACGCCCCCGGGCCCTGGCAGTGGCCCGGGCCTAAAACGCTACTCAAGAGTCAGCTGTATGTGTTTTCCCGAGGAGTTTGCATACAGGCTGAAGATATCTCATAGCGGGGCCCGGATTTCCAACGGTTTTAAATTGAGTATTAAAAAAAACCCCGGGGAAACCCTTTTCACATTTTTTATGGGAGAAAAACTTGGGGCTTTAAAAACCCATATATTATAGTACATGCATATAGGACAAACAATATGCAAACATTTTTACTCAGTAAAAATCTGTAAGGAGAGGTCACAATATTTCCCCAATTCCTCACGGGTGCACCTGGGCTTGTTCTAGACTTCTGTGTTTTAGACATTTTGGTTTTTTCAATAAAAATTAAAATGGGGCTACTACTTTCCATGGTAAAATTTTTGGACTGTTTGAAAAATAATTTTGTCTGATTTGTCATACTAGCAAAATATAATTAGCATATTTAAACTCACAACTTTTTAGCACATTTCTATCTGTTTGTATGTTTGACCTTAGTGCAATGCTATTCTCATTTTGTGTGTAGAACTACAAAAGAACTGTGGCCAGTAAAGTCCTTGTTCTGCTTTTGCATTTTTGTACCACCAAGTGTTCTGTGCCATAAAGTTTATTTTGTAACCATTATGTTTAATGTAACCATTTGAGTGTCAGCGACCATAGAGATTTTGTGCCTCTGTATGCCAAGAAAGAAATATTTAGTAAATCTTCAGGGCAATCGGCGCCACCCGCAACGTGCTGCAAACGATTCCAACGCCCGGGGGCATGGGAGGGGGGGAGCCTTTTAAAGGCTCCCATAATCCCATTTACCCGCTTTGCCCCACTTTTCCCTCCCCCCAACAGGAAAGGCGACATGTATTTAACGGGCTTTTTTGCCGGGTTTTTGGCCCTAAAACCGCGCCTCAATGGCCCAATCCGCTGTCGGAAGGGGAAAGGGGTGCCCTGATAAGCGCAGTGTTTTGCCACTTTCAGCTGCGCCCCGCATGAAGGGGGGGCAATGGGCCGGTTTTTAGGGGGTTCCAGGGCGGGATGCGGCGCGGCCCCAAAAACTCCGGTCCCTGTACGATCGCGAGTCGGCAAAGTTTAGGGGGCAATGCACGCCCGCCGCTCCGACAAAACAGAACCCGTTTAAAAACTGGTCTAAATACTCCGGCGGGGGCGAAGGGGAAGCGGGGGAAAGGAAAATGAGAGGGAAACATAGAAGATCGCAATAGAAATCCTTCGCCCCGTTCCCTGCCAAAATGGATTTTTAATTTTTTAAAAAAACCCTTTATAAAGGCGTAAAAAAATTCCCCAAAAAAAACTCAAACCTAATAAAAAAAAAAAAACACTTTTTCCAAAAAAACTAGAACGGCGAAAAATCAGGAATTAGGATCTTTTGGAAAAATTTCCGGGGAAAAACAGTAAAATTTAAATTCTGTAACTATTCTCATTGGGTCGGCATAAACCCCGGGAATCAGGGGAAAAGGGCGGGCAGTGAACCATTTTAAAAACCCATGGAGGGAAATAATTGACCAATCAAAATCAAAAGGGGGGACAGTTAAAAAAAGAGTAAAAAGGGAGAAAAGAGCTGAATTTGGGTTTACTTTGCGGGGGCTTGGCAATCCGGGGCCCAAACAGAATAGGACGACAAGGGGCCCTTTTTAACCTATGGGAAGTTAGAAAACCAAACAAAATTTAAAGGGGGGACAGTTTAAAATTAAAAGTAAAAATGGAGAAAAGGGGCTGGTTGGTTTAATAGCGGGGGCTTGGTTTTCCCCGCCAATCAGAGCGCGAGCTAGTTGTCCCCTTATAGTCTATGGACAGTCGGGGCAATGAAAAACTCCGGGGCTCAGCGCCGGGGCGGCATGGGGGTTTTATTTAAAAAAAAAATCATTTTTATTAGGGGTAAAATATTTTCTAAAAAAAAGCTGAAACCTTTTTATAAAAAAAAAACAATTAAATCCCGAACAAAAGGGTTTTTCGCCGAGGGCCCGGGCGCTACATAAGGAATTGGGAATATAGAGAATTGCCGGGAAAAACAGTAATTCAAATTGTTTTTTAAACTTTTTCATTGGTCGGCTAAAACAAAACCAAACAGAAAAAAGGAGCAACAGGGGGCCCCTTATAATCTATGGAGAAAAAATTTTGACCAATATATTCAAAGGCGGGGCAGGTTTAAAATACATTAAAAAAAGGGAGAAAAGAGCTTTATTGGTTTTAGCTACTTTCTCATATGTTCTATGGGGAAAAAAAATGCAGAGCAAGCCTTTTTGTGATTGGCTAAGTTTAAAAAAGGCGCGGGTTTTTTGGACCAAAGGGGGGAGCGAGCACGCCCCTTTTGGGTTTTTAAAAGCAAACTGGAATAAAAAAGTTTTTTTCTGTATCTTGTCCCGTTTTACGCCTTTATTTAAAGGCGATTTTTTGAATTTATACTCCGCCCCGGAAAATGTTTAAAGATTTCTTTGCTGTTTTCCCCCTGTCTCAAAGGGAAAAAACTGTTTTATCGCAGTCCCCCCCTGGGGCCTAAGTCCCCGCACGGCCCAAAACACTGGTGAGGGCGCGGCGGACTTTACACCGCATGTATTTATCGCCCTACCTGGGGGGCGAAATCTTAGGGAAATCCCGCACTGCGATAATCCCGCACTTTTCGCCTCAAAACACTGGCGAGGGCGGGGACCCTTTTCATGGTATGTAAGAGTGCCCCCCCGGCGCCCAATAAAGGTGGGGCCCAATTTTTTCCGGGAAACTGGGGGGAAAAGGGTGGGGCTCCGACGTGGCGAGAATATACATTTCGCCCTAAGTTGGGAAAAACCCCTCTTGGTTTCCCGTCTTATGCATTGGTTTTATGCAATGCATTAGACTGTATTGACAATCGCGCCCCCTAGTTGGCAAACACCCTTTGGTGGACTCAATGTCAAAGTAAAAAAAAAAAAATAAAGTTTTAAAGTACAAAAAAAAGTTTTAAAAGCTCAAATCACCCCCCTTTCGCCATTTTACAAAAACAAACAATGAAAGTTACACATATTTGGTATCG
Organism: Phyllomedusa bahiana; assembly: GCA_025379985.1. NCBI lineage: Eukaryota > Metazoa > Chordata > Amphibia > Anura > Hylidae > Phyllomedusa > Phyllomedusa bahiana. The sequence goes on from JAODAL010012288.1 coordinate 22,803, forward strand.
CCGCGTCTGAAAAAGTCCGATCTATAAAAATATAACATCATTTATCCCGTACGCTGAACACTGTAGCAGAAAAAAATTCCAAACGCCAAAATTGCGTTTTTTGGTAATTTTACGTCAATTAAAAAATGGAATAAAAGTGATCAAAAAAGTCACATGCATTCCAAACTGCTAGCGATAAAATTACACTTCAGCCCGCAAAAAATCCGCCCTCACTGAGGTGTTAGTGCAAAAAAGTTATTGGTCGCACAAATTGCCGCAGCGGCGCAAATTTCAAAAGTAGAAAAAGTTTGGAATTTTTTTTACTGTACCCAAAACATAACAGAAACCCTACATGTTTGGTATTGACGGATGCGTATCAACCTGTAGAATACAGATAACACATTGTATTGATCGAAGATTGAACGCCGTAAAAGTAAAACACCCGCAATTTGTCCCACTTGAAATTTTTTTGCGGTTCCCCAGTATATTCTATTGTACAGTTAATAACACCATTAGAAAGTACATCTTGTCCCACAAAATAAAAGCCCTCATATGTCTATGTAGGTGAAAAAATAAAAAAGTTATGGCTCTGGGAAGGCGAGAAGGGAAAACGAACGTGTCAACAAAAAAAACGCCGGGTCCTTAAGAGGTTAAAGAAGACCTAAGATGAAGCATTATTGGATAGGACTTTGAAGAACATACAGTATAATTCCCTGACTTATTTCTAAACTATATATTAATTCTAATGTTACAACTATAACACACTCACTGATTATGTATCCCTCTCTCTTTCTGCAGAGGAACAGGTTGAAGAACACTACCATATTCTCCCCTCTCATTCTCATTGTACCCAGTATGGCTAACTTGTCTTTCTCCAAATGATGTCTGCTTCATCAACGGGTGTTGGCAGTCTATGCTACAGTTTATCATGGGCTGAGCTTTGTTTATGTGCACCATGATGAAAGCTGTACACAGAACTTGTCAATGCTGATTTTTGCTTCCCCAAATCACGCTGCTAAACTGCACCTTCCTTCATTGCACTGGATTTAATCCGTAGTGGAAAGGGGGATGCCAGAGATTAGGAGTTTGGCAGAACCCTCTCCCCCTGTCTACCCCTGTCCTCTGCTCGACCCTGGTATCCTAGGCTAGTATTGTGGAATGTGTTAGGTGAAATCTCTATTTCTACCAGAAGATGGTTCTTGCATCTAGATTACACCCTGTTTGTTTTAAGAGAGAATACAAAAAACACTGCAATTTTTGGGGCATATTCACAGCTCAATGGCTGGACTAGACCGAACCCAGAAGCAGGCAGCTCTAGCCTATATGCTACCTGGGAAAAATTAACAGGTGCAGCTAATTGCTGAGAAGCAGCTCACATATCCCACTGCTAAGGGAGCAATTAGATGATAAAAAACTGCACATTAGTTTAAAACCTGTTCACACCCGCATGCAGAAAAACCACAGTATAAGTATTAAAAGAGAATATACAGTATTAAGAGAGAATACACATGCTTGATAAAAACATGGAGCTGACTCTCAGAACTACACACAATCCAGCAGAAGACTACAAGCGTGGGAGATACGGTGCCTGATAAAGGGGAACAAAAATCAATTAGGCTGTGCACATCCATATATTTTGAAAAACGTAAGCATAGGTGCACACTGAAAAGGCAATAGCATACATCAAATACAAATATCAGTGGCACACTAAAAACTAAGTGAAACATCAAGGTATATAGGTATTTTGGAAATGCATTACTGCTAAGGAAAATATGAAAAACCTGGGACTCTTAGTTTACAGTTTTTGATCAAAGATTGTATTAAGCTCACCTCCCAATAGCGTCAAGGGGATCCCAGCACAGATGAGTCCCTAACACTGAACATGTTACCTCACTAGGAGTCCATTCAGACTACAGCATCTCAGGGAGTGATAGGAACCTGCTACTGAATTATCCTGCACCAGTTTAAAAGAGGTAAGCGGAGTGCAGCAAGCCAATGAGGTTGTCATTCCTCAAATAGAGTTCAAAAATCAATTAAGCTGTGCATATCCATATATTTTGAAAAACGTAAGCATTGGTGCACACTGAAAAGGCAATAGCATACATCTAATACAAATATCAGTGGCACACTAAAAACTAAGTGAAACATTAAGGTATATAGGAAATATTGGAATGCATTACTGCTAAGGAAAATATGAAAACCCTGGGACTCTTAGTTTACAGTTTTTGATCAAAGATTGTATTAAGCTCACCTCCCAATAGCGTCAAGGGGATCCCAGCACAGGTGAGTCCCTAACACTGAACATGTTATCTCACTAGGAGTCCATTCAGACTGGTGCAGGATAATTCAGTAGCAGGTTCCTATCACTCCCTGAGATATTGTAGTCTGAATGGACTCCTAGTGAGGTAACATGTTTAGTGTTAGGGACTCGCCTGTGTGGATCCCTTGCTATTGGGAGTGGGTTATACATCTTTGAAAAATGTAACTAGGTCCAGGTTTTTTCAATTTTCCTTCAGTATGCATTTCAATATTCATATACTTGTGTTTCACTTGTTTTTAGGTGCATGATATTGTATTAGATGTATGTATTCTTTTCAGTGTGCACTATGCTACGTTTTCAAAATATATGGAGTGCACAGCCTATTGATTTTTGAAGTTATTTGGGAAGGCAACCTCATTGGTTGCTGCACTCCGCTTACATCTTTTAAACTGGTGCAGGATAATTCAGTAGCAGGTTCCTATCACTCCCGGGAGTGTGTAGTCTGAATGGACTCCTAAGTGAGGTAACATGTTCGTGTAGGGACTCACCTGTGCTGGGATCCCCTTGACACTATTGGGAGGTGGGCTTAATACAAATCTTTGAACAAAAACTGTAAACTAAGAGTCCCAGGTTTTTTCATATTTTCCTTAGCAGTAATGCATTTCCAATATTCCTATATACCTTGATGTTTCACTTAGTTTTTTTGTTGTGCCACTGATATTGTATTAGATGTATGCTATTGCCTTTTCAGTGTGCACCTATGCTTTTCGTTTTTCAAAATATATGGATGTGCACAGCCTAATTGATTTTTGAAGTCATTTGAGGAATGGGAACCTCATTGGCTTGCTGCACTCCGCTACCTCTTTTAAACTGGTTGCAGGATAATTTCATAGCAGTTCCTATCACTCCCTGAGATGTTGTAGTCTGAATGGACTCCTAGTGAGGTAACATGTTCAGTGTTAGGGACTCACCTGTGCTGGGATCCCCTTGACGCTATTGGGAGGTGAGCTTAATACAATCTTTGATCAAAAACTGTAAACTAAGAGTCCCAGGTTTTTCATATTTTCCTTAGCAGTAATGCATTTCCAATATTTCTATATACCTTGATGTTTCACTTAGTTTTTAGTGTGCCACTGATATTTGTATTTGATAAAGGGGAACAAATAGAAATAGTTTATATATGCCACATGATGCCTATGTAACATTTTACACACGGCACGTAAAGATGACTATATAACTCGCAGTTGCTTAATAAAAGACAGGAAATGTGTGGTGTGTGTTTTTGGCTCCCCCCCACTTGGATGTAGGAACCCCCTTGCGGTTCCGTCTAAATCATTACTTTTCATTTGATAGGATCCACAATGCGGAAAGGGTAAAGAAAAAGTGATGCATATAATCTTTACAACAGAGTTCCCAGCAAAAAGTTTGTTCAATAAGGGTGACCTTTAAATTAGAGGTGGTCTTTTTAAAGAGGACTATACATAGAATACTTCATCCACGACCTCTTTATCTCACGCAACCTCTCTTTCCTTGGTCTGACAGAATCCTGGCTGACACCCTTTGACACAATTTCCCCTGCTGCACTCTCTTACGGCAGGCATAACTTTTCCCACACCCTCCGCCATGGCAGTAAACATGGTGGAGGTGTCGGCCTTCTTCTGTCAGATACCTGATCCTTTGTGCCCATTCCACAACTACCTTCCTTTCCTCTCCCTTCCCTCCTTTGAGGTGCACTCTGTCCGAATCCACGCCCCTCCAACCTCCAAGTGGCTGTTGTTTACCGAACCCGAGGCCACACCACCGCCTTCCTTGACCACTTCGCTTCCTGGCTCCTCCACTTTCTTTCTACTGACATCCCCACTATCATCATGGGAGATTTCAGCATCCCAATCGATACACCCCACTCCACTACTAACAAACTCCTGTCACTCTCCTCTTCCTTCGGCCTCTCCCAGTGGACCTCTGGAGCCACTCATAAAGATGGACACACACTGGACCTCATCTTCACCTGCCTCTGCCCCCTATCTAACCCTTCAATCTCTCCTTTACCCATCTCTGACCACAACCTGCTTACCTTTTCCACCATTTCCACCAAACCTGCTCCCCCTGCCCCAAATCTACTGCTCCCCAGCAGAAACCTACAACACATTAACCCTCACACTCTCTCTGACTCTCTTGCTCCCCTCTCTACCATATCCTCATTTACTGACCCAAACGCAGCCACCACTTTCTACAACAACACAATCACCTCCACTCTTGATGCGGTCGCCCCTCTCACACACAACAGAACCCGCAAAATCAACAGACAACCCTGGCACACAGACTCCACCAAACAGCTGAGGCGAGCTTCCAGAATTACTGAACGCCGCTGGAAGAAAACCCAGTCCACTGAGGACCTCGCTTCATACAAACAATCATTACATACATTTAAATCTGCACTCACTACCGCCAAACAGGATTACTTCACCACTCTCATAACCTCCCTGTCTCACAACCCCAGACAACTTTTTAACACCTTCAGTGCTCTCCTCCGTCCACCAGCACCCCTCCCCCATCTCTCCTCTCAGCAGATGACTTCTCCAATCACTTCCTAAATAAGATCAATCTTATCAAACAAAGCTTCACCCCGCAGTCCCCACCACCCACCTCTACACCTGCTCATCAATATTCCCTCCTCACTTGCTTCTCTACTGTCACTCCTGGTAAGATTTCCTCTCTACTGTCTAAATCTAACCTCACTATCTGTAATCTTGACCCACTGCCATCCCACCTCATCCCTGACCTTAGTGCTGTTGTCATTTCAGCCCTCACCCATCTCTTCAACCTATCATTAACCTTTGGCATCTTCCCTTCCACCTTCAAACATGCTACTATCATCCCCATCCTTCAGAAACCACCTCTTGACCCCTCCTGTCTGTCCAACTATCGCCCCATCTCACTGCTTCCATTCGCCTCTAAGCTCCTTGAACAGCACGTCCATCTCCAACTGACCTCTCACCTCTCATCCAACTCTCTCCTTGAGATGCTGCAATTGGGCTTCCGACCCCACAACTTTACTGACTCCGCCCTAACCAAAGTCACCAATGACCTAGTAACTGCTAAAGCCACATGCCACTACTCTGTCCTTATACTCTTAGACCTGTCCTCAGCCTTTGACACTGTCGACCATTCCCTCCTTCTACACATCCTCTCCTCCCTCGCCACCACGGAGTCGGCTCTTTCCTGGATCTCCTCGTACCTCACTGATCGGACATTCAGAGTTTCTCACTCTCACACCACCTCCTCCTCTCGCCCACGCTCTGTTGGTGTCCTGGGCCCACTACTCTTCTCTATTTACACCCTTGGCCTGGGTCAGTTCATAGCATCACACGGCTTTCAATACCATCTGTATGCTGACGTTACCCAACTCTACATCTCTGGCCCAGATTTCACCGCTCTACTCTCCCGTATTCCAGACTTTCTATAGTCCATTTCCTCCTTCTTCTCCTCCCATCTCCTGAAACTGAATGTGGAGAAAACTGAATTCATAATTTTTCCACCATCCCACTCCATCCCTCCACCTGATCTCTCTATCACAGTGAATGGCTACACTCTCTCACCGGCTCCACAAGTCCGCTGCCTTGGGAAAGCCCTTGACTCCAATCTGTCCTTCAAACCGCACATCGAAACCCTCACCTCTGCCTGCCGCCTCCACCTGAAAAGTATCTTCCGTATCCGCCCATTCCTTAACTTTCAAAGCACAAAAATGCTTGTCCACACCCTCGTCATCTCACGCCTAGACTATTGTAACATCCTTCTCTGTGGCCTCCCATCTAGCACACTCGCTCCCCTCCAATCCATCCTTAACTCTGCCATCCATCTGATTCACCTCTCTCCTCGACACTCCTCTGCCGCTCCCCTCTGCCAATCCCTTCACTGGCTACCCATTGCCCAGCAAATCCAGTTCAAGTTAGCAACCTTGACCTACAAAGCTCTCCATAACCTCTCCCCTCCATACATCTCTGCCTTAATCTCCAGATACCTCCCCACACGCAATCTCCGCTCCTCACAGGACCTTCTTCTCTGGTCTCCTCTTATCAGCTCCTCACACAACCGTCTCCAAGACTTCTCACGTGCTTCCCACACACTCTGGAACTCCCTGCCCCAACACCTCAGACTCTCCCCCTCTCTCACTAGCCTTAAAAGCAACCTGAAAACTCATCTCTTCAGAATTGCCTATAACCAACATTAACCCCATTGCTGCTACGCCACCTCAGAAACATGTCTACCCCTCACCTTCTGTCTCTTCCCACCTTCCTTGTAGACTGTAAGCCCTCACGAGCAAGGACCTCTCTCCTTCTGTACCAGTAGTTATTTATTAATTTGTCTACCTTGTAGTTATTTGAACTATGTTATGTATGCAACCCAAATGTATAGCGCCCTGGAACTGAGGGCGCTCCAAAATAAATAATAATAATATACATATAAAAAAATTGGTCCTTATAGGAGGTGGCGGGCTGGTGGTCTTCTGAGGAGGTTATTATTATTATTGCTGTATTTATTATTACTATTATAATTATAGATTATAAATTTAATGTATTAATAAAAAGATGATTAACAATTCTTAGATTCTTATTTAACGTTTACCTGCTGATACTAGTTTTAAAACTATTTGGCTTATATTCCTATTATCTTTGTTTACAGCACTCGCTCACTTCGGCCAAGCTCTTACAGTAATGAAAAGCCAAAGTGATATCACTGCTTACCAGGGGATGGAATTCCAACATAAGTGCATTGAACGGCCAAGTTCCAGCCTGGAAGTGTTGTCAGTAGAAAGAAAGGCACTTACTTTTATTAATGTAGCCACATATTAGTAATACCAAATAGCACATACAGTTTTGTAAGTATTTTTTAGTTTATTCAAAAGGCCACCTTCTAAGTTTTTGCATTATTTCCGTTGGAGTGAATGGGATCTTCCGGTTGTCTTTTTCTCCATTTAATGGATCAGACACTCTTCGTTGCACCTTCACCACCTTGTGTGAATACACCCAATATTGCGGGCACATGACTGTGATGATCTCTCAGAGATCTCAAGTACTGAAATAATTCACAGTCAACTCACATTATTGTGACCACTCTCTACTTTCATCATCGGCAGCATGTGACTCATGAATAGAGAGGAGCGAGTAGTAAAAAGTTCTAGTTCGATTAGAACCTCAAACTTTTGTGAGTTCAGTTCGAAGTTCTATTCGAACTAGAACTCAAACTCAAACCCCATTAAAGTCAATGGGAGATGTTCTAGTTAATTTTCATACCTATAGGTGAGGAGAAGTTGGAATTACCATCCATAACAGTAAACTGGATATGTAGAACAGCTTCGTGAAGAAAATTTGGCTCTAAGAGTGACAGAAAAAAAATTGAGAGGCTAAAATACTTCATTCTTTCAATAACTGAAAAGATGAGAACAGCTTGCAATCAGGGGCATAGCTATAGGAGGTGCAGTGGTAGCAGCTGCTATGGGGCCCTGCATCCTGAGGGGTCCCAAAAGCCCCTTTGACACATAGGAGATTTGGAGACGGTGTGTTATACAATTACTGAACCCCCAAAACTGCAAAAACAGAACTTTTGGGAACTGAGTATAATTTAGCAAATCTAAGCACATAATATATATCCATGTATATGTCACCAAATAACAGCTTCTGGATGTGAGAAAGATGCAGCCAGCAATACCAAACTCCCTAACTGTTGATGTCTATGGAGAGGAAAATGCTATCTATCTAATTAAGAGCAGTCTGTATAGTACAGAGAGTGAACTGAAAAGGACGTTCACAAGGCAATACAGTGAAAATATATAACATAGTCATGTGATTTTAGCAGCCAATGAGAGCCCTACACCACAGCTATGACGTTTTTGACACTCCTCTGTGCTCTGCACTAATTGGATGGCCTCCAAAAGTGCAAAAAGGTGATTGGATGGTCTCCAAAAGTGCAGAAAGGTGATTGGATGGCTGCCAAAAGTCCAAAGGCCCATTAAAACAAAACTGGAAATGGCGTGTCGAACTAGAACTAGAACTTTACTTGCATGAACAATAAAATATTCGATACGGTTCCAGTTCTATAAATTTGAGAAGTTCTACTAGAACTTAACTTTTCAAAAAATAAATAAAGAGAGTATATAGTCCCAGTGTTTTATGTAATAAAACATACACATTTTATTCATATCCAATAAAAATACACGAGTATAACGAACAATACATATAAGAGAATCCCAATACAAACTGCAGGTCCAAGAATAGAGATCCAATAAACTCAGGAGAGATCCTCAGGAAGCAACTTACGCGAAACGCTCGTTGGGGTGTTTGCGGTCCAGATCCATTTGGTAAAGCTCTCCACCACTCTGATTAGTATTCTTGTAACTGTCTTAGTCACTGTTATTGGTCATATTGTATGATTACCTATGTGGGTTAAGCACTATCTACATCGATGCGGCTTGGGTATAGAGATAATTATTAGATATACCTTTATGACCTATATGATTTGTTACTTCTGCGACTTTACTGTATATATGATGGAGACCGTACCAGAAATTGTGTAAAATGTCAACCACTATTACGTGTTTATTGGATCTCTATTCTTGGACCTGCAGTTTGTATTGTGATTCTCTTATATGTATTGTTTGTTATACTCGTGTATTTTTATTGGATATGAATAAAATTTGTATGTTTTATTACATAAAACACTGGGACTATATATTCTCTTTACTTATTTATTTTTTGTGCTGTATTAATGGAGAGTGGTTCAATTTATTACACTATATATATGTGGAAATCTGGACGTTTTTTGATATTGTTTAGAACTTAACTTTTCTAGAACAGTTCGATTAACACTACTCATGAATGAAGTCACGTGTGGTGAACTGGCCTAGTGAGTATATAAGGTGTGGTATAGGCTGTCTTCACAAATATCCATTGTTGCTGTTATGGGTAAAGTGGACGAATTACCACAGCTGTAAAAAGAGATGATTATTGCTTTTGGGCCAAGGGTGGTGATATTTCTGAAACTGTGGTTTGTGAACTATGCAGGAGCTGCTGTGGGGAAAGTGTATCCGGAATGGACACATGGCGTCATTGTAAAAAAGTGATGTGGAAACGGCAGAGCGATACATGCTATTGATGTGAGAGGTGAATGTTAGCTAGGAAAGTGTGCAAGGATGCACCAAAACGCTACAGTGAAGCAGCTCAACATCAAAATAATCAGGAGACTAGCAGTAATTTGACTAAAACAACAGTTCAGTAAACCCTACTGTTTATGGGACTGCAAAACAGACAACTGTCATGGCTCCTCTGTTAATGAAGTTGCATTGGCAAGAAAAGGCTTCAGTTTTCACAGTAGTATCAGAATTGGACCTCCACTTAGTGGGACAGGGTTGCCTTCTCTGATGATTTACATTTTCTGCTTCAACGAATGGATGAGCTTGGCATGTCAGAAAACAAACACATTTCATCAACTGCTGGAAGAACACAGCTAGTGATGGTAGCAGTATAATCTCTGGGCTCACTCATCCACATGGAAGGAATTCTCAACCAGTTTGGGTATAAATCCATCTTTGCAGATCACATACATCCATACATGCTGATTGTCTCCCCTGGGGCAGATGGGAACTTCCAGCAAGATAATGGGACATATCATACAGCTAGAAATGTCCGACAATGATTGGAAGAGCATGACCAAGATTTTCAAGTATCATCCTGGTCTCCTAATTCCCCAGACTTGAAACCAATTTAGCATCTGTGGGACCACCTCAATCATAGTGTTCATTCTATGGATCCTTCAGCAGCTGTTGGATGCAGTCAGCATGGCTCCAGATCTGTATTGAATCACTCCCAGTCGATCTAACTGCTGTCCGTTCTATACATGGTTGCTCTGGATATTAGCTGTTGGCCATAATAATGTAACTCAACAGTGTATATACAAAAGCATATAGCATACAGAAGTAATGTAACTCAACAGTGTATATACAGAAGCATAAGGCATACAGAAGCAAATGTATGACAGTATACAGGGGCATTTTTTATGTTAAGATCCCTCGGGGAAAAAATAAAGTGAAACTCATGTTTTCAGTTTTTCTAAAGGGAAATACTGTACTAGATCTATGATACAACTCACACAGAGCATTGCTAATGTGCACCCCATACTATGGGCTGAAATGCACTTGTTCTGTAGACCAGGCTTTTTGCTGCATAAGAAAATAGATTTATATGTCATTTGGGATCTAAGGTAAACTTGGTGGGCAAATGTATTTATAAAGGTCACCATTAGTGGTTTTGGATTTCGTCATATGTTGTGACCGTGTCGTTGTAGCATATCCACCATGTAATAAGACAGGTTAAATATGTCCAAATAAATAGAATATTATAAGACCACAGAAGAATTCTTTCTAGGGCTGCTATAATGGTGAGTACAGAGGCAGCAGTCATACCTGTGCACTGGAACCTAAGAGAGCCCAATGACTCCTCTGCGACATAAGAAGTCACTGGTATTATAAACTGCACATGGAAGACAGGGGCCCCAGTAAATAATGGGCATTGGGGCGCCGGACCTTCTTTGGTAAACTTCTGAAGACGGCTAATATTTCTAGGTCCTTTTTTGATTGTAGAAGGAAATGCTCTGTAATTTGACACTTGGAAAGTAAAGGAAATGCACAGCAGACAAATTATAAACCGACGGCATTAATCTAAAATTAAAGAAGCAGCAATTTATTTGCACAGATTTTAATGTGTATCTTTATCCAATTTAGCCCGTCGGTAACTTAAAAATAATTTATGTGAGTAATATTTATAATGTTCCTAAACTAGAAATGTTCAGGATTTATGGAGCTTGCAAATAGTAGTGCATAAAACTTGTCTAGAAATGTTGAGAGATTAAATGGCTTTTTTTTTCTATGTATTTGAGTTAGAATGTACCCATTACCCTATGCAGCGTCTAACCTTCGCTGAAGCCTGACCAACCTTCACCTCCCATCCCTGCATCCCCCAATAAAGACACAGAGACCTTGGCTTGGATATATTGGCCACAGCAGCCATTTTATTAACAAACACAAAATATTAACAAACAATCAGAACGCGAATGAGTATCCCAAATACCCATTCGCCCGAACCCCCGAAACCAATTGGGGCTGAGGTCCTTGGAGCCAAGATGCGAAGCCCTACCAGGGCCTGGCGAAAACCATCCACCTCTTTCCACTTTCTTACCCCCAGCCGTCAACCCCCGGCTTCAGGGCACCCAAAGCCATCTCAGATGGCTAGTCAATCCCTAGACTGCTCCCAAGGACGATGCCCTGCGGAGCCCAAACCTTTGCCAGGCCGTTCCATCCACCAATTTTGGAGCCAAGCTGAGCCTGACTCCCCCAACTACTTTCACCGACTCCAAGGACCCCAACCCGCCACAGCTATCGACCATGACCTCCTCTTGAGCCCGAGGCCCCCCACAGCCCCAAAGCTCGTTCTAAACCTTCCCGAATGTCCAAGGACCACAAATCCATACCAACCGCGTTCAAGTGGACGCCATTCCTCCACCAGAATTCCCCATCACCTGACTCCAGCTCCCTATGCCGTATCACAAAACCACCATTCCTGGCCACAAAAGACGTCACCGCCCTGTTCACCTTAATCCTTGCATTTTCAATACCCACTGCCGACTCCGCGTGCCTCCACAACAGTCTGCGCACTATATCGGACCACAAAACAACCATCCTAGGGTACAAAGCCCACAATCGCAGGATATCGTAACGCATATCCCAAATTAATTCCCTAATAGGGCGTAGCCCCAGATCGTTGCTCCCGGTATGCAACACCACCAGATCTGGAGGCCTATCCCAAGCGGCGAATTGCTGGAAATCTGGAAGGACCTGTCTCCATCTGAGGCCTCTCTTGCCGATCCAATGAACTACAGCCACTTCCTCCGGGATTCCCAACTGTCGTTCGCTAGGCTGAAGGGCCGCTCGTTCCGCACCCCAATGCACAAAGGAGTGGCCATAAATCCAGGCAATCCGGCGTCCTGCAATACAGAAATAAAACACAACCACCACCATCGGCCCGGGACATCCCAGACCGAACAGCAACGTAAGGGAAAAAGGGGGGGGGGGGGGGTCTGCATGCATGACACATCAGAACCTTAAACCATTGACCCCTCCCTTTTCTTCCCACAACCCACCCTGAGCCAATTGCGGCCGAATGTAAGTCTTATAACGCGCCGACTCCCATCTCCCTATTTTTTTCACCGAGTCAGCATCCAACCCCCACCCCGCCGCCTCAGTAGCGGCTACTATCCTGAAGGAATGAGGAGCAAACTGCCCTGGATCCAAGCCCAAAACCCCCAGACAACGGCGAAAAAAACCGTTGTAAACTGAAAAAAGGGACAAAAAAACTGCCGTCCCCAAGCACAAGCAAGGGGCCAGGCCCCCCAAACCACAAACCGCCGGTAATCCTGAAACAACGAAGGGGAAAATTACTGCCCTGAAACTTCCCCCCAGCCTCAAAACCTTCCCCTTCCCAAAATGGTCTGTTTTGGGCCCTTTTTATGCAAATTTCCACCAGGTTTCCCTAACAAGCAGGAAAATCCCAAAACCCAAAAACCCACCCGCCCCGTCTTACTTGGACGACCAGTTCCCCTACTTCAGGGGCCCCAAAAAAAGGCAAAAAAAAAAAGGGCCCCAATCAAAAATAACACCCTCAAACGGATGTTGTTTACTCCCCCAAATTGGTACCCGCCTTTTCCAACAGGGGAAAAAATTTAAAGGGGGCCCCGCCCCCACCCGTAGCTGAAACCCCTTCGAAAACCCCTTCGGAGCTTAAAACCCCCCCAAAAAGCTTTTGTAAACATAAAACCAAAACCCTCTTTTTTAAACCCAAAGGCAAACCCCCGCCAAAAAGCGACGAAACCCTCGAAACGCACCTTCCTTTTTGGGCAGCGTGCCCAAAAAAAGCTAAAAGAGCCCCCCACCCTATCCTGGGTTTTTTGGGCCCGGCCCCAAAGACCTGACCCAATGTTCCCACAATGCCCATGCCTTTGGAAAACAACCCCCAAAAACCCCTTTGGGACAAAAGGGAGGCCCCTGAATAACCGGGGGCCCGGTACCAAAACCCAAAGGGGTTCCAAATTCCTTTTCGGGGATTCCCCCCCTCCCCCGGGCCGCCTCCGGAGCCCTTTTTCCCCGAAAATCGCTCCCCTTGCGAACGGGGACAAGGCATGGGGCTAAGTAAATTTTTAAATTCCCCGGTACATGACATCCCAAAACCCCACGCTTTTAAACCCCAAAAACCCTGCAGCAAAAAAAATGCCCCCAACAATTTTGAAATGGAGGGAAGGGGCCCCGCAAAAAATTTTAAGGGCCTGCCCCCAACTCCCATTTTCGCAATTAAAACTGGAAACCTTTTTTTTCTCAAAAGCGCTGCCCCATATCTGGGACCCCCTAAACTGGGGAACAATTCCAACAAACCAGTTTCCCAAAACCGGGCCCTCCCATCCCCATGCCCCCGGGCCCCAACGCCCCGCGCACCTTTCCCCCCTTTGGGACGTAGGCAAAAAACCCCAAACCATTTCCCTCCCGCATCGTAAATCCCTTTCAATGTCCCCCATTCCCTCACACCCTTTGCCCAAAAATGATAGGGCGCCCATTGTATTGCGCCAAAAATGGAGTCCCCCAGACCTTCAATTCCTCCTTCATTCCACCCAACACCCTGTTTAAAAGGGATGGTCGTTCCCCCTTGCCGTGCCTGCCCCATCCGCCGGGGAAAACCCCCTCCCCATGGGCCCATGACCCTTTACAAGAAAAATTTTAGCTTCCCAAATAAGGTCCCAGGTTTCCTTAAGGGGACACTTTTTTAAAGGGCCCAAAAACCCGCCCAACTTTCCTGTTTCATGTCCCGAAGCTTTTTCCACCCCGGGAAAAAGCCAGTTTTCCATCTCCTTGAATTTAATGGTTACCCCAAAAAAATTGATTGCGGCCCTTTGGGCCCTTCCCGTCTTGTCCGGCCCCCGGGTTGGAAACCCCCAAAGTGGCCTGCCCCCCTTTTGCTTGATCCCAACAGCGACCCGAAATACGTCGAGTCCGGGGGGGGCCAATGAAAAAAAAAATCATCCAGATAATGGTTTAAACGGTTGGTTTCCCCAAAAAGACGTCTCAAAAATTTTCCCCTTTCCCAAAAAAGGGGAAGGGGAACGCCTCGAAATAGAAAAGGAAAAATTTTGGGACCCTATAGGTAGGCACCCCTTCGGGCAAAAAATCCCCCTCCCAGCAGGGAACCAGCAGCTTCACACCCCTGGGTTTAACCAGGGAATAACCGAAACGTGGATTCAATATCCGTTTTCGCCATAAGCGCCCCCTTTCCGTATGCCCTCACCCAGCGCAGCGCCGCATCAAACGAAGTATAAACCACGGAACAAAGTTCCGGGTCAATACCGTCGTTCACCGAAAAACCTTTAGGAAACGAGATGTGATGAATGAGCCAAAACTTATTCGGCTCTTTTTTGGGCACCACCCCCAAGGGGGAGACCACCAAATCAGGCACCGGAAGGGTCCGGAAGGGACCCGCCATCCTGCCCATCAATACTTCTTTGTTCAATTTTTCCGTCACCACCTCCGGATGCAGGTGAGCGGATTTCAAGTTTCTTGTCGAAAACGGAACCTTATGCCTTGGTGCTGGGATTCTAAAGCCCACACCAAACCCCTCCCGCAGCAAAGTGGCCGCCTCCCCATCCGGGTATCTACTTAGGTAGGGTTCCATCGTGACTAGACTCACCGGAGTCGCCCCCCTGCTGATTACCTGATCCCCTACCTTTTCCCTTCCGCAAACACCTTGAGGCCCCATGGGAAGCAGCGCTGCACACTGAGCAAGCATGCCTGAACCGGCAGCCCGTCCCAAATCTGCACTGACTTTCACTGAACTGCCAGCAGACCCCAGCCTTGGATTCCCGCTGAGAACTGCCCCCAAATGACCCGGCACCCCTCTGCTGCCCAGAGCTGCCAGGTCCCCCTTGAAAGGGCTGCCTGTACCGCATCGGGGCCATCACCCTCAGCCATAACCCGATGTCCTTCTGATCCCACCTAATGGATG
Organism: Phyllomedusa bahiana; assembly: GCA_025379985.1. Classification (NCBI taxonomy): domain Eukaryota; kingdom Metazoa; phylum Chordata; class Amphibia; order Anura; family Hylidae; genus Phyllomedusa; species Phyllomedusa bahiana. The sequence continues at coordinate 38,136 of JAODAL010012288.1, forward strand.
GCCTAATTGCTTTCCGCTGACGAAATTGTTCGTCATAGCGGAGCCAAGCCTGCCCCCCGTATACCCTCTGCTATAGAATCCAAATAACAAAATAGCGCCGAACAATTTTCAGGCGCTTTCTCCCCGATGATGCTTGCCAGGATTGCAAACGCCTGCATCCAGTTCTGGAAGGTTTGCGGAATTAGCCGCCACCTCCGCATTTCCTCCTCCTCCTTCTTACTTTCGGCCCTTTTTCCCTTCGGTAGATTAAATTTTTCCAGAGGTAGGAGAGAAAATATCTCGACGTATTCGTCCTACCAGATTTTCTCTCTCACCTCCTTCTTTAAGTGAGCGCCCAAAGGGCCCTCGAAACACACATAGACCTCGCCCCTAGCCCTGTCATCCAACCGAACTCTATCCACTGTGTCCTGCTCCGTCTGCACGGACACGGCAACTCTGGCACTCCCTCCCCTATGTCCATCCCTGGTCAACTCGCCCACACCGAGTGGGGAGGGTAACACCATTCCAGACCCTAGCCCCGCTGCACCCCATGCCGACAACGGATTCACCGGCCCCGCCGGCCCTCCCACACTCTGAAATCGCGCCAACACTTCCCTTAAGCTAAGCGCCAAGTCCTCCATTGCTTGCTGGCTGTCCATCGATCGCCGCCGCTCCTGGACCAGATGAACATTCGAACGGACCCTCCGATCCAATTCCTTCGTTGCAGAGCCCCCAGATGGGCCCCCCAGCGCTGCAGGCCCCCCAGACCATCGGGCCCTTTTCCCGCCCCCGAACCTTAGGTCCCGCCTCACCAAGCCGGCCTCCTCCAAAATGTCCAGCCCCCGCCCCACGCACCCCTGGGGGGCCCCCTGACAACATCGCCACAAAAACCCCCCGCTGCTGTAATCCCGCCGTCTGGAAAACCCCACCCGCACCACCCCCGACGGGCGATCCCTGTTGTGCTCCCGGGCCCCCCCCCCGGGGGTTTCCCTCCCAGGAGGGAAGGCGTGCGAAAGCCCAAAACCCGCACGCGTCCCGGGGGCCCCCGAGAGGGGGCTCCGCCGGCGGCTCGGGGCCCGGGGGCGCTTTGGGGCTCGCCGCTCTGGGGGGGACCGTTCTGCGCCGGGTTTGCCCACAGGCCCCGGGGGGTTTTAGGGCACCGATGACGCCCCGGCCTCCATTATAGGTGGTGAGGGACCCGCGCCCCCCTCTCTCCAAGCGCCCCCCCGCACCTGTTCTTCCAACCATGCAGGGCCACGCTCTCCAGCTGCGCTCCTGAGTCTAGCCAGGAGTGCCTCCACGCTGTCCGCCATTACAAAAAGGCTCCTGCACACACTTATACAGGAGCAGACTTTGCCAGGGACTCCCTTTCCTGGGGGTTTCTTTTCGCGTCTGCTCCCGGACTGTATAATGCACAATCCACAATGCAATAAATTATCAAATAAATTACTCACATGCTGAGGCTGGATACTTCAGATCCTGTAGTGATCCTAGGATATACCGTAATTGAGGGGCGCATTTCGGGCGTATTGAAGCGCAAATATGCACCGAAATACACCCTGCAATTATGCCGTGTGAACATACCCTTAACCTTAAAGGAAGACTTTTTTCCCTAAAAAGAAAACCCATTTAACCTTTTTGGTTTGGAGTTTTTTGTTTCATTCCTCTTCTCCTTCCCAAAACCAAACTTTTTTTTTACTTTTCCTCAAAAAACTGTATAAGGTGTTTTTTTTTCAGGACTATAATTGTACCATATAATGTGTTGGAAAACAAAAAAAAATAATTATTTGTGGCATGTTATGGGAAAAAAATAATTTGCTCATACCATAGTTTTTTTAAATTACATAGGGAGATGTTGAAAAAAGTTTTTGACATTTTTTGGGTTAAATGCCTAAACTAAGCAGGGTGTGATTTATAATGCCCAAATGAATTGTTTTGGGGTTTTTAAGGCACTTTTTTAATGCCCTAACTGAGGGGGGGTTTGGGGTTGTTTGGGGCGCCCCCACCCCTAATTTTAAAAAGTATAGTGGTTCAGCAAAACTAGGGGCATTACTGCTCGGACAAGCAAACCCATTTCCCCTGTGGTTTGCCTGAGCCGAGGAGTCGAAGTGGAGTAGATTTGCCATTAGGGCAAAAATGTCCTATATTTCTCAACTTACACCAGTTACAATAATAAAAGTAATTTACAATAATTATCAAACTATTAAAATGTAATTATTTAAATTTAATAAACAAATGTTTTTCATAAAAAATTTTAGTATTAAAAATATAAAACAAACCCAATAATAAAAAAAATATCTTCTATAAAATGTAATTAAAAATTAAAAGAATTCTAAAACAATTTTACATGAAAATAAACCCACTGATTGATTTTGTTCAGATTTTTTACATTTTTAAAATTTTTACTACATTAAATTTGAAATGTATTTTTGCTGCTCTAACCTTTTATTCTACATATCGCAAAAGCCAGCACACCACAAGTCTTGCTGGGACCTGAGGTCCACCAAGCAAGATCAGTACCATAGTTTCTATTCACTGACATACTATTCTAATGACTTTTATTCTCAGCCTATCTATAGCCTTTATACATGTTTGGAGCATTACTAATGTGCTTAAAGGGGTTGTCTCACTACATTGATTCATCTTCCCTCAGTCCTGTTTTCTTGGTTTCATTTTGAATTCAGGGGTGTGTTTACTGGTTTCTACTAAGCTGCAGTAAAAGTCAGGTCTGTAGCTATAGTAACCAGTGCTGGCAGCCTATCATGAGAGATCGAACAGGTCTGTAGCTATAGCGACCTGAGGAGCTGATGCAGCCCATAAAAGAGGGGATATTTAGGAATAGGTTTGGACACTGTTAATGGACACATATTGCAAAGTGACTTGTTTTTGCAAGATCTTTAACATAAAAAGCAATCCTTGTAGTGAGACAACCCCTTTAAGTTCCATAATGCGCCAAACACACAGGCGAGGCGTGATGAACTTCGCACAAAATACATTTTCATGCATTCAGGTGCATTATGCACTGAAAAATAAGTGTGAAAATGCTCTTCAAAGCGCATTCTTTCATAGTGACTCCCATAGTGACTTTATTCAGCAGCTTAGTACAATTATAGAGCCAATGAACCTTATGTATGAAAACTATCTTTGTTGCTCATAGAAACCAATCAGAGCTCAGCTTTGATTTTTTCAGAGCTCTGTATCAAATAAAAGCTGAGCTCTGATTGGTTGCTATGAGCTCTGATTGGTTGCTATGGGCAACAAAGACAGTCTTACTGCTGGACAGTTTTCATACATAAGGCGCTGTGTTTATATACAGTATTCATTATATATTACTACTTTTTGGCTTTTAAAATTTTCCATTCATGGACATGTGCGAGGGCTTGTAGGTTCCCTGATGGCTGCGTTCGCATAGCAGTATTTTACATTAGGATTTGTATGTCAAAACAAGGAGTGACAACTATACGGAGAAATGAGTGATGGAAAAATTTGCACCTCTTCTGTGTTTTGGGTCCACTCCTTGTTTTGGCTTGTTAATGTTGAACTGAAATACAGCCCAAGATATTGCCGTGTAAACCCAAAAGTGCGGGCTAGTGAGCCTGCTGCCTGACTAGTGCACATGACCAGTAGCTAATGATCTGCTTGGCATGCGCGCTAATCAGTCAGGATGCAGGCGCTTCTTTACTGTAGCCGCCCACCGTCCTCACCGAACAAAATATCACAGTATATAAAGTAGTGTGATATTGCATTGGAGGAGGACGGTGGGCGGCTACACTATAGAAGCAATAGACTCCTGACCAGTGCGCATGCGCAGCAGATAATTATCTACTGGGAATATGCGCTAGTCAGGAGGTCGACGCTTCTAAAGTGAGACTGTTTTTGCCTTAATGAGCTTAATTACATAAAAATGACCCGGACAACCCCTTTAAATCCAGTAACATCCGAATTTTGAGTGTTGTAATTAATAAATTATTTTAATAAATATATTTAAGCTGGACAGTCAAATACCATTTTCTGAAAGTGCCATAGACTTGGGTCATACCTAAATGATTTAGCCTTTAGGCTGAATTGTGCATTTGAAAATAATCAATGAATTCCTAAATTGAAAATAAACAGTAACAATGCATCTGAAATGAGACCATGAATTACATGAATTTCAGGTTTCATCATTAAAAGTTATTACCCCAACATGGTTCTAAATAGGGGCTCATTTACACGGTGGAATTTTGCGTGCGAAATCTGTGCGCATTCTATTTTAAAATCCATGTGAATTCCGTGTCCTCTTATATTTAATGGGAATCTGTGCTTATATGGCACAGATCTCTCCGACATAAATTTGGAATTGGAAAAAAATAATAAGTGACGTGTCTTTTATTCTCAGTGATTCTGAATGAAAACCATGTCGGCAATAAACATACTGAATAGTCCCATTCAGTGGGGCTAAGGCGTTGTTCTCACGGTCAGGTGTTTCAGCCGGTTTTCGGTTTTGAAAGCCGGCTGTAAGTTGGCTGATAAACTTTATCATGGACCTTAATGGAAAATCCGTGCAGCAGTCCCCACTGCACGGATTTTCTGCCCGACGGTTTTTCAGACCGGATTTCGGATGGAATATGAACATGTCTATGTAAAGGGGGAAGGCTTTTCTCCGCGATTAGCGGAGAAAAGCATTCCCCCTGCGGCTGGGTGCATGGCACAAAAATAGGAAAAATACCGGTTGGATAAACCGACCAGTGCCATGTACACGGCCCCTAATCCAGGTCCTAAACCCTGGCAAATTCCACCACCCACAAAATTAAAATCCTCAGCAGAAATCCATATGGATTTCTGCCATGGATACACTATAGATTTTCCTACAGAAAATATCCACAGTGTAAACAAACCTTTAGAAGTCACGAAAGCAGAAATATAGGCTTGTTCTTAAGTTGAATTAGTAAGTCAGAACAGGTATATTTTTTAAATGTAACTCTAGCAAAAAAAAACCCCAAAAAACTATTTCTGGAAAGTACAAGGAAGAGTTTTTAAATTTGTTTTGCTTTTACATTTGTTTTGTTGTTTGTGCCCCAGTTTAGATGATTTCACCTCACTTTCTGTCTCTCATGTCTCTCACGTGCTGCTGTGGCATGCTGACATGCTACTAGCTGCTGTTGAACATGGAACTACAAGTACCAGCATGCCACAGCAGCTGCACCCCGTGATGAGTACTCTGCATCTCTTGTATTTTCTGCACTTTTTTGGGTGTCTTTTGGTGTTTCCAACTGACTAATCCATTCTGACATATGGAGAAAATGTGTTTTGGATGTTTTATGTAAATGGTACTTTAAGGAAAGTTATAGAGAGTGTGGAAGGGATTCTCTGTGGGGGCCGCCCTTTTCGGGGCAATTGCTCAACATAGGGAGAGATATACAGAGTATTTAAAGGCATAGTCTCAATTTATTTTTTCCAGGATTTAGTTGTGATTCATATGTCTACTGGAGTATATAACGTTTTGAAGTGAGTGAGCTTGGTCAATGAAAAGTGAATAATACTAGTGATGAATTTCCATTTGAGTAAGGGGCAGTTTTTACATCTGGTTTAAGTTGTTTCCCCATGATTATCATTGTCTCTCCCTTCTGGGGTACTTTATTGTCTATACTATTACTCTTCCAGTACACTGTTTTGTTATTAGAATTGAATTTATATGGCCTTTTAAGAGATGCACTGTCTATATGTTATGAGATTTACACACATGCACTCACTATTACTGTGCTCTAAAAACTCTTTGTACAGTTGCATCTAATGACCTTAATGGCAAAATTACAAGTCTGGTCTTTCAAAAATTGTCACATGTGATCAATCTTTGGGTGCGGTTACACTTTAAGGATGATGTGCTGCAAAGGAATAGCAACCATATGAGGTTTTACAGTTTCTGATCATCATGCTGTGGTATTTTGGGTAGCACATTATTTAGGTGACAATCAGTAAAACTGGCTCTGTATAATCCAAATAAGTACAATTATAAGGTACTGCATGCTCAGTGTACTGTCACTTTCAACACTCAGGAAACTGGACATGCACTTGGAGAGGTATGGTGTACCTTGGTACTTGTAGTTGTTGGAAGCAGAAGAGTATTTGGCCTAAGCCTGACTCATCTTTTTGCTTGTTTCCTGTGGCTTACATTATGGGCACTAATGGCACCCAATTGACTTCACTGGCGATAATGGGGTTTGTTGATTTTCCGTTATGCTGTCAGTCATCATATTACGATACTTTTTCCTCATTTTTGATGGAATCCATATTGGAGGCTCCAAACCTCTGATGCACATGTTAATGTAGCCTTAGACTATAATTTGAAAACCAAACTGATAGGTCTCTTAGCTCCTTACAAATGTATGATGTTTGCTGGGTCCTTACAAGTTTTGTTTTGAGGCAGGCTCTGGAGCTTCACATGACACCTTTGTCTGTATATATGGTGATGGTAGAAGAAAACGTACCTGTCGTCTTAGGTAATTATTTGGGATAAACTGTTATATGTGTACATGAGTAGCAGCCCTTTTTCTGGCCATTATGTGCCTTGTATATGGCGTTTTCACCAGTTCCCCCCCCCCTTTCAGGCTCCATTTCTAATTTTCTGTTGTCCCTGGGAAAGTGAGTAGAACCTAGCTGCCATGATGTCTCCCATACATAGTGATCAAAGAGGAGATCCTGCTCCCTTATATCTTTATAGCATATACCCAGAAGCTGCAGCAATATGGAGGATATTATAAAGCAGTACTGAGCTGTGTGAACTTTGAATCCAGTAATGTGGTAAGATGTAATACGCACTCGGGCTCTTTAAGTAGTCTCCCTCTGTGTCCCTTCCTCCTTCTTCTTCCTCCCTTCTCCACTGACTTCTACGGGCAGCATGAGACATGATAATTCAGTACGCCGATCTGTCTAGGGATGGTAGAGGCGTTTTTTTAGAGTAGATGATAAGTTTAGGAGTGGTGGGGAAAGGAAATAAGCCTGATAAATGGAGAAATAGGCATGTTTCTATAAAAAGATGTAATACAACATTTCCTACACTCATTTGTACTGTTGATTTATGCCAAGTGAGTTGAAAGAGTTCTTACTATTTGAATTTCTAGTGTTCCAGGATATGCCATCTTGTTGGTCGTGAGTGTGTACAAGGTAAAGAATACACCAGATTTTCTTCATTTCTTTAGCAGGTGTTAAATGCACAAACTCCCTGAAGTCAGACAGTGGCTTTCTATGGGATCTTCTTATTGCAGAAGGTTAAGTCTTTTATACATTATAGAATTTTTAGCAGGGAAATAAAGCAAAAGAACTAAATAAAGTATAATATATTATCTAATACTAAACAACAGACTATAAGGCAAGAGGAGTGTATCTTTTTTTGTAAATGGCTTTAATCCCTTAAAGGGGTTTTGCCAAGAAGTGAGTTCCTTACTTAACAGGCTGATACTCCACTCTTGAGGCCTGAAAAAGGGGCGTGTTGTTTCTGTGCTTAAAAAAACAAGTACCTCCTCTGTGATGTCATCACTCCACCTCCCATGCACGTTCCTGATACTCAGTCTCTGTAGTTGAGCAAACATTGTTTTGCTAATCCACATAGGAGAACTGTATTGTGCACAAGCTATATGCATTTTATTTCACCCTCTTATTTGCTCAGGAGAGAAGATAAGCTCAGCAGGCAGCCTTCTTTCATTCCTTCTTCAAGAACGCTGCAGGGGAGAGGGCGGGGGCTGAGCTGAGAACAGGGAGCGTCTGTATGTTTTCTCAGATAATTACGTTACAACCAGTGGATTCGCCATACAAATGATACAAGATCTTTCTCCCCAGTCCCGTCAAAGCTCGTTCATGTTACCTGCCATCAGATAAGGAGTGCAAACAACGCAAGCGTGGCCAGATCAGCTTCTGTCAGCTCCTGGTCGTATCTAATGTAAACTGTCAGGAAACTAACGGCATCTTAGTCAGGCTGTAGCTCTCACAGGCTTCACTTTTTTTGATGACATATATTTAGAAAAGGGATTAAATACCCATTTTGGAGGATCCCACGTCAACATTAGATCATGGCAAAACCCCTTTAAGCACCACTATATTTTTCAGTTTTATAACATGAAAACATAACTTTTTTTAAATTATTTTTTCAGTGATGCAGTTGTGTGAGAACTTGCTTTATGCAGGAGGAGTTATATTTTGGGAGGCATAGTTTGAGTATACAAATAAACTACCGTGTAATTGCTTCAACATTTTTTTGCCATGTGAACATAAAAACGTGTTTTTCTGAATTAGTTTTTTATTATTTTTGACAACATTCATATTTCTCACCAAATAACCTGCTAGATTAATTCTACAGGTTATTATGGTCATGTGGATACCTAATATGTGTAGGCTTTATTTTTATTTTTAACTTTTTTTTTTTTTTTTAATCCCATTAAGGGACAACTATTTTTACACTTACCGTAATACTGTACTAGCATACTCTTGTATGCTGGTTTATTACATTCTGTATCAGTATGACACAAGCTGCTGTCAGGGCAATGTCTTCCTGTTAGATAACAAAGTATAAGGACTAAGGCCTCGTTCACACGGCTTATTTTGCCGCGATTGGCGCCGTACTGGCTCCGGATTTGCGCTGCAGTACGGCGCCAACCGTCGGAGTCATTACGGGAATCCACTGCTCTCATAGGAACACTGGATTCGGTCGCTCCTCCCCGCTCGGCGAATCTGCGGGGGGGGGATAATGTGACATGAACTTTTTTTCCGGCGGGGACGCGCCTTAAACATTGCTTTTTCTTTGGGGCCGGGTGCGGCGCCCCCGCCGCGCTCCGGCCCCGCCCCCATCCCACCCCTTATTCACGGCGGATTTGTGAGCGCAATACGGCTCACAAATCCGTCGGGAATAAGCCGTGTGAACACGGCCTAAAGCAAAGAAGAATTATTTCTTATTCCGTTGCAGATCTGAGTGAAAATGATAAGGCCTGCTGGAACATGAGATTAACTATGTAGAGGGTGTAGAAGTAACACAATGTCCTGGTATATTTCCGCATGGAGATGATGGAGATGATGCATACAAATAATATCAAAGACCATAGCACTCTATGTCACGAAGTCGTATGATCTGAGTGAAGGTACTTGCTTGCACGAAAGCAATGTTCCCCAACCACCTCTTCCACCCACTGCAGGTGCCTCCCGAGCTGGCAGCAGCTATAAAATACAGATTTGTGTACTGGCTCCATGTTTTGTGGAATATTATTTAAACTTGGAGCTAGAGTCAAATTATACCTTGGAGTGTAGAAATAATAGTAAAAGTCATGTAATTAAGGCCCCATTCACATCTCATTTCTTAAAACAAAAATAAGACAAACACGCTATAGACCCTAGAAAATGTTCCCTATCTTTATATCACCCCAAAAATATTTAGGTGGTGAAAGCAGAAGTCAGATTCCAATACGGTGCATTTAGACTGGAATGAGATAGTCCAACGTAGTCCCTGACGAAGGAGTCCGCATTGTCTCCGAAACGTGTAGGCTATTGTGTACTGGTGAGGCTTCTGTGGGCCTTAGTGACATTACTACCGCTTTCTGGCCTGCACCATGTGTGTCAGTCCGCGCTCGAACGTTGGAGACATATCACATCACTCTGCTCCAGTTAGTGAGCTGCTCAAAATAGGTAGCTATTGAATCTTATTTGCTAAACATATCGGGATAAGCTTTTTATGATGACGCAGCACTATCCTTTATTTGAGAAAAAGTGAAAAATCAGGTGTTTTTAATCAGAAGGGACTTAGATTTTGCTACATGCTGGACTATCTTGTCCCAGTATAAATGTGTTTTTAACTCCTTAACGACCGGCCGCCGACTTTAGATGTCAACTGGTGTGGGTTGTTCATCTGCAGCGACGTCTCTAGACGTCGCTGCAGACAACGGAGTTTGCGGCTCCCGGCGCTGCAGCTGCGCTGAGATCGGGGCTGTACTACACAGCCCTGATCCCAGAGCATCTCCTGCGAGCACCGGGGAGTGGGGGAACCTCTGCTCCCCAGTGCTTAAACCCTTTGATTGTCGCGGATCGTCACCGCAGCGCAAAGGGTTTCCCTGCTCTGTCGGGTGATTGGAACGCCTGGTGACCTGACAGAGCCCAGGGAACGGATGCACAGTCAGCTCTGGGGACCTAGAGTAGCCCCAGGGGTGTCTGTGTAACAAGCCAGTGACCAGGGAAGACTGCGAGCTGCCCTGATCACTGCCTTTGTCAGACTGACACTGATTATAATGTATTAGCATATATGAATATGCTAATACATTAATAAGTGTAAAAAAAAAAAAAATGTAACACAGTTCTCCCTTCATGGGATTTAAAAAAAAAAAAGTAAAAAACAAAAAGTGTTAAAAAATGAATAAAAAAAATAAATAATAAAATAAAAATAAATATTTAATAAAAAATAATTGTGCATATATTACACACACAAAAAAAACCTACACATATTAGTTATCCACACGACCGTAATAACCTGTAGAATTAATCTAACAAGTTAGGAACTATGAAATGTGAATGGTGTAAAAAAAAATTTAAAAAGCAAAATTTAAAAAAAAAAAAAAAAAAAAATTCTGCAATTATTTATCAGTGAACTTAAACTATTCCCCCATAAAGTACAACTTGTCTCAAATAAAACGAGGCCTCATAAAACTGCATCATTGAAAAAATAAAAAAGTTACAACTGGGGTGATACAGAGGTAGGCAACATTTTTTAGGGTCTATAGCGTGTTTGTCCTATTTTTGTTTTGGTTGTTGTAGTATGTGGAGTAAGGAAAAAAGCAGAAGAATTCCTTTTAGGCATACTAGTAGCTTGTTTTTTTCCCTAGTCAGTGTATACATTGGTGCTTATACCGAGATCTATAAAGTACATCTTATTTCTTGTCCCTGTTTGTGGTATCTGTGAAAAATTTGACAGCTACTATCTGAGTTCTGATGGGGCTTTAGAATTCTATACGGCAAATGTAATCTGAATTGAACTATGTTTGTCCTATTTACCGAACATAGACAACACTTTTGTGTCCGATGCCGAAATGGTATATGTTCTGTAAATATGCCAAGCATATTCCAATTCAGACTGCGTTTCACCTGTATAATTCAATGGCTCTGTCAAGACCCTACTGCGATATCTATCTGGATTAATATCTGATGGTATCTTGTTGTATGCCATGGATGGGGATGAAAACTCAAGTCTTTAGCAGCATTTGTTCCTTAAAACCTAATTCGAACAGAAAGCACCAAATTGATGACTAATATATTCAGAAGTTGCTCACAAGCTAGAAAAGGTTGGAAACCTCTGCATTAAAGAGGTTTTCTCACCATGCTGTTTCATGGAGTTGTAAACACAGCCAGCTTTAGACTCACACCTCCTGGTCAGGTTGTGGGTGGTTCTATAGCAGTGATTGGCATATCTGCTCTGCTATTATTAGCTATTCATGTTACAATGACATGAGTCTAGGGTATTTATAATCTGGCTACTATGGCTACACAGCATAAGATTACAGTTGGATTTTTAAGCGGATTTAGTATTTAGAATTCGCAATAATTCGACTGCAATCCTATGCCCATAGCCCGCAATAGAAAATCTGTGCTGTAGTCTGCACATCATGGATTTTCTATTGGGGGATTTCTAAATCTCCGGCCCTAAGTTGGAAGATACAACATGTTATATCTTCCGGCGGATTCCCATACAGTCAATGTACTGGGCGACAGTAAACCAGCGCCAAAAACTGTGGTGCAGTGCTGTTAAAATGCCGTTGGATTTTGGATGGCATTTTAACATTTGCTGTGTAGACATATCCTAAGGGTTAAAGTTTAGCTTTAACTTAAATTAACAGAGTCCTGTGCTGGAGATAAAACTCAGCAGGGAGGGACCTACCATGGTTAGATGGCAACTTGGAGCAATGAAAAAGCTGAGAGAGGTGGTCAGTAACCAAGAGAAACTTCTGTACACTAGCAGCAGATGAAATCTCCTTTATCTCCTGAACAAAGCAAAATCAGAACAGCAATGCATTTGGTAACAGTCTTCATTTACCTTTCCCTACATGTTAAAAGCTAATCATTGTGGTGAGAAAGCCCCTTTAAGGCAACTAGATCAACTGCACTAAGAACATATTACACCAATGATATATATATAACGCAGTAAATAACAACAATGGACAAGTCCAGCATAGTCAAGTGAATCATTACCTTTAATATCTGAAAGTATCAAGGGTATATTTTCTCTGATGCCTTTTAACTTGTTATTTGTCTAATGTCACATACTGTTCCATTACAGACGTCATGCTCCTTATCTCACTGTGTCTGAGAGATGCTTATAAATTAATACAGAAAGGAAATAAACGTTTAAAACATAAAATACATGGCGGTTGAATTACAGCCAAGTGTTCCCTCTAGGTAAAAGCCATATTTCTCTCTATATATAAAGAAAAAATCTACTGTTCTCTGCACCAGGATCATTTTTTCTTGGAAAGATATTCTCTGTGGTTTTTGAGCAAGTTCGTTTATTTTTCCCTTTACTTTTCTGTATGACCTCATACTGGATGTACGAAAACATGGAAACAGAGGTCCTGTAGGCATTCAACGTCAGAGACTGCCATGGGGTTACTTTAACAGTCTCTCCTGAAATGTTTTCCAGCTTAACTAAACATATCTAGTTTTGAAAGGCATTCCGAAGCATCTTAGACACAGGAAGTTCCTCCAAGTTCCCGTCGGAACCAGACGCTTCTGCAGGCATGTTGGCCACCACTGTCCTTTTGCATAAATACTGTAGAGACACCACTTTACAATTTAGTGGTTGTGTAAGCATCAGAGGAACAGGATGTTCTTTCCCTTCAATGTAGCACAGATTAGAGTCAGACTCGCCTGCTGCTGTCAAGCGCATGTAATGTTCAACCAGCTTCACCACACAGGGAAATGTTGGAGGACTTTCTGCTCCTGCTACTGTCTCCAGGTAGAAAGAAGTTCCCTCTAGTTTAATACGTAGATTGGTAATGCCAGCAGATGTGCGAAGGCTGAGGGTAAACAGATGGTGATGGTCTGAAGAATCGCGGATAAGAAAGGATCCAACAGGCTGATCAGACAAGAGCTTCTTGGCTTCAGTACCCGAGAGGGTGCTCCAGTAGTAGCCACTGGCCTCCAGCCTCTCCAGTGCAGTTTCCACCCTTTCATAGTCTCCACAGAAAGATTTGTAGTGGTAAGACAGTTGGGCAGCCTGTGAGCTCATGGCTGCAAGGATGGATGATGGACAGAAGCAGCGATGGAAGCAATTCCAGCGAAGTGTGACCATCGTCAAACTAATGAACATGGACTGCTGCGTGTTTGGAGAGGCTGTTTGTGCTTAATTGTTTGTACCACTTTTAGAGCTCACCTGTGTCCACCTTCCCAGTTCATCTGTAAGACAAAAAAAAGCAAAATGTCAGTATGATATGCCAAAAATAACTTTTTTTTTAATTAAACAATTTCTCAATATTTCCACTGTATAGTATTGTTATTAGTCTAGAAAAACAATGTTTGGCAAAAGCAAAGTGCAAAAGCCAAAGTGGGGGCAGTCACTCCCCCATACAAACAGTCTAGAGAAAACATTATTTGGTTCTGCACATCCAAAAAGATTTTTTTTTTTTTAGAAAATGAGCATAGGTGCACGCTGGTGTGGCGATAAAATGCAAACACAATCCAATATCAGTAGCACACTACTAGCAGTAAAAAAACAGTCAAAAGGAACGTATTGAGGTCGCCTTGCCGACGACAGAAGGGCTTATTACAGTTTTGATAAAAAATGTACACTAAGAACCTCAAATTCTCATGTACCTAAAGTAGCAGAAATGCGTTTCCAATAATTTCTATGTCCCATTTGACTGTTTTTTTAGTGCTAGTAGAGTGCTGCTAATATTGGATTGTGTTTGTATTTTGCTGCTCCACCAGTGTGCACCGATGCTCATTTAAAAAAAAAACAAAAAAAACCTTTTAGGATGTGCAGACCAAAAATTGTTTTTCCAGACTGTTTGTATGGGGGAGTGGCTGCCCCACTTTGGCTTTTGCACTCTGCCCTTCTGCACAGGTTTTTAAATCAATGCAGATTAGCTTGTAGCTGGAATCTTCTCTCCCTGAAATGTGGAAGTCTGAATAGGCACACGTACACTAAGAACCTCAAATTTTCATGTATATAAAGTAGCAGAAATGCTTTTCCAATAACTCTATGTTCCTTTCGATTGTTTTTTAGTGCTAGTAGAGTGCTGCTGATACTGGATTGTATTAGTTTTGTTATTGGGAGGGCAGCAACCTGGTTTCAGGTGGATGGCATGTTCTAATGACTTAGCCATGGCTAAACAATTATAATATGGTCTTTAAACATATTACCTATGGTTTAGTGAAGGGCAGTAAAGACATGCTGTTAATGCTGCTAATCAGTGTTGCTCAAATTGGACCCTGTTCAGTTTGACACAGGTTCGACCAAACTTGTGAAAAAATTTGGGTTCAGGACAATTTTTTTTTTCTCTAAGCCTTGAACATATCCATAACTGTATCCCTAACCTACAAGGGATTAACTTACCTGTCCAGTCACATGACACTCCCACTGCAGCCTAACTCCTACTCCAACTTCCAGTTACTTCATCACAGGCCCAATGTTATGGCAACTGGAAGTGATGTCAGAAATTGGGCCTATAGTTCAGTAAATGAAATGATGGGATGTCGGAGCAGTAACTTAGCCCCTTAAACAACCTTAACATAAACTTAGGGTTAGTAGTTATGGATTCATTTTTGGGGATTTCTGCCAAAAATTGATTTGCACCGAACAAAACCAAAGTGCTCAAATTCAGGTCAAATTTAGCGCAATACTACTGTTTGAAATGCTGCTAAACATTGTGTCACGTCAAGGGAGGTGCAGCGGGCCCTGACTGCCACCCCGCCCTCTGTCCCTACCTACTTGGCGTGCTGCCCTAGGCGGCAGACCCCAACTGGACGACAGCCCCTACGCTGCTAAGTGCAGGGCCGTCAGGGAAAACACAAGGTCAAACAGTCCGGGTCAGTAAACGTACGGGAACGTATAAGCCAAAAACGTAAGCCAGAAGAATAGTCAGAAACAAGCCGGGGTCCAAACACGGTCAGGAGCGCAGTACAAAATCAGAGGCAACAAGCGAGGTCAAGAAACAAGCCGGGGTCAGAAATACAGGAGAACAACAATAAACAGGAACAGGAACAACAGTGCTAAACAGGTGGGAGACTGCCAAGACGAACGTATCCTGACAGTACCCCCCTTTTAAGAGAGGCCACTGGACCCTTACCTGGTCCGGGTCTCTCTGGATGAGCGTCGTGGAATTCCTTGATGAGGGAATCAACATGAATCGAGTTAGCAGGAACCCAAGACCTCTCCTCAGGACCATAACCCGTTCAATGGACCAGGTATTGCAACGACCTTTGTACTCTGCGAGAGTCAATGATTCGGGCCACCTCATACTCTAACTCCCCCTTAATTCTAACGGGAGGAGGAGGTTTAGCAGGTGGGATAGCGGATGGAACGTATCTCTTCAGGAGTGACCTGTGAAATACATTGTGTATCCGGAATCCAGAGGGTAATTTCAGATGGTAGGCCACTGGACTAATCACCTCCAAAATGACATAAGGACCTGCAAAGCGCGGCGCAAGCTTACCACAGGGGACCTTTAAACGAAGATTTCGGGTAGACAGCCAAACCTTATCCCCCAACCTTAATTCCTCCAGTACAAAGGCGCCTCTTATCACATTTTCCTTTCTGGATGTTCTGGGCGTTCACCAAGTTCTTCTGAACTTGGGCCCAGACTGTGCACAGATCGTTAACGATGACATCCACCCCACTATGCTCAGAAGTAGCGCCGGACAATGATGCATGTCAAGGATGGAAGCCATAATTACAGAAAAATGGAGAAACCCCAGACAAACAACTATCCTGGTTATTAATAGCGAATTCCACCAACGGTAAGTATTTCACCCAGTCTCCCTGCTGATCGGAGACAAAACACCGGACTTTTTGCCTCACGGTTTGATTCACCCTCTCCGTCTGCCCATTAGTCTCTGGGTGGAAAGCAGAGGAGAAGGACAGGGTGATACCGAGAGCCTTACAGAGAGCTTTCCAGAAACAAGAAACAAGTTGAACTCCTCTATCAGACACAATATATTCAGGAAGCCCATGCAGTTTAACGATATGTCTGATGAAAAGTTCTGAAGCTTTTTAGACGACGGTAACACTTTTAACGGGATCAAGTGGCACATCTTACTAAAGCGATCCACTACCACCCAAATGACCGTCTTGCCCTCAGATGTAGGCAGATCGGTCATAAAAATCCATGGAAAGGTGAGTCCAGGGTCGATCTGGTACAGGAAGAGGACAAAGTTCACCAGGAAGGCGAGTTCTGGGAACCTTTGCCCGAGCACAGGTGTCGCCGGCTGTTACATAGGCCCCCACATCACGGGACAATGACGGCCACCAGTAATTACGGGAAATGAGTCTCATTGTGCCAGACACTCCGGGATGTCCAGATAGCACTGAATCATGTAATTCTTTTAATAGTCGTAGCCGAAACTGAGTGGGAACAAAGACCACAGGACAATCCACAGGTCTCATATCCTGGTGTGTCTTGATCTCCGTGGCTAAGTCAGGGGAGATGACAGAGACGTCTATTTCTTTAGGTAAAATGGGTACTGGATCATCCTGAGCACAGAAACTTCTAGACAACGCGTCCGCCTTAACATTCTTAGACCCAGGTCTGTATGTAACCACAAAGTTAAATCGAGTAAAGAACAATGCCCAACGTGCCTGACGAGGTTCAAACTTTTAGCACTCTCCAAAAAGGTAAGGTTCTTATGATCGGTTAGGCCCGGGTGACTTGGTGCTGGGCACCCTCGAGGAAGTGGCGCCATTCCTCAAAACCCCATTTAATTGCCAACAATTCTCGGTTCCCAACATCGTAATTCCTCTCGGCAGGGGGAAAATTTACGGGAAAAGAAGGCACATGGCCGGAGATTAGAAAAGGAGGCCGATCCCTGAGATAGCACTGGCCCCGCCCCAACTCCGAAGCGTCTACCTCAACGGCGAAGGGTTTAGTATGATCAGCTTGAACCAACACTGGGGCTGCGACAAAAACACTGCTTGAGTTTTTCAAAGGCCTCTAAGGGCCCCTCCGGTTTCCAGTGCGGAAATTAACCCCCTTTTTAGTCTTATCAGTTAATGGCCGGACGAGAACAAAAAATTACGAATACATTTTCGATATAATTGGCAAAGCCTAAGAACCGCTGTAAGGCCTTCGGGGAGGGGGGGCGAACCAATTGAGAATTGCCTGGACCTTCCTGGATCCATAACGGAATGATTCGGAGTCAAAATGAAAAACTTTGAAATTCTTGTCCGCAGGGTTTTTGGCCCAAAAAAATGCTCAAGCCACCCCCGCTTACAACGGGATCTCAGTTGGGTGTCCTACTCTATATTATCTCTCACCTGGGTCAACTTCAGACCTCTCACTGTGCCAAACGGCCTCCAAAATGCAGAGAGAAAAATAAAAAAAGCACCAACCTTTCAAAGCGTAGTGCATTGATATAACAGCCTTTTGGGGGTGGGCGGGGTGCAGGAAACCAAAAGGGAGGTATCTACTTCTCCTTATAAGTTTAAAAGCAAATATGTGCCAAATATAGTTCTGCACAAAAAAACATTCTGAAAAAAACACTGCGAACCTGGGTGCCCCCTGGCATGGCTGCGGAAAATATACATATGTCCACAGTCCAATACCAGTGGTACACCACTGCAAAAAGAGTAAAAAAACACATGGAAATCTCCAAAGGAGCATTTTATGCTACCTACAATATATGAAAAAACGTTGAGATTCTTGGTCCGCATGTTTTAGGGCCCAAAAAATTTCTCAAGCCACCCCCGGCTTACAACGGGATCTCAGTTGGGTGGTCCTACTCTATAAATTTTCTCTCCACCTGGGTCAACTCAGACCTCTCACTGTGCCAAACGGCCTCCAAAATGAGAGAAAAAAAAAAAAAAGCACCAACCTTTCAAAGCGTAGTGCATTGATATAACAGCCTGTGGAGGTGGGCGGGTGCAGGAAACCAAAATGGAGGTATCTAAATATAGATAAAAAATATATAGATATAAAAATATATCCCAGGAACGGTATCTCTTGAACCCCGAAAACACATTTTTCAAGTTTGGCAAACAAATGATTTACCCTTAGAATCTGCAAAACTTGCTGTACGTGTTTAACATGGGAAGACCAACCCTGCGAATAAATTAAGATGTCGTCCAGATAAACAACCATACAACGACCAATGAGATCTCGGAAAACATCATTAACAAGGTTCTGGAAGACTGCGGGAGCGTTACACAACCCAAAGGGCATAACCAAACATTTAAAATGGCCCTCTGGCGTATTAAATGCAGTCTTCCATTCATCCCCCTCCTTGATCCGAATAAGGTTGTAAGCCCCTCTCAGATCCAGTTTTCCCCCTGAATTTGATTGAACAGGTCGGGAATCAAAGGTAAGTGATATTGGTTCTTAACAGTTACCTTATTCAGTTCCCGGTAATCAATGCAAGGACGGAGACTACCATTTTTTTTCTTCACAAAAAAGAACCCCGCACCCATAGGGGACACCGAAGGCCGGATATGACCCTTCTGTAGATTCTCTGCAATATACTGTTTCATGGCGAGTCTCTCCGGACCAGACAGATTGTATAACCTGCCTTTAGGAAATTTTGCCCCTGGCAATAGGTCAATAGCACAATCATATGGCCTATGCGGGGGCAACTACTCAGACCGAGTCTTGGAAAACACAACAGCTAAGTCGCGAATAAAGGCAGGAAGCTGCTCAATCTCTGCATTACCAAGGATGATAGGAAGACATTTATTACTGCACTTGCCTTACCCCACCTATCAATCTCAGGAATTCCAGTCAATCACAGGGTTGTGCTTCTGAAGCCAGGGCAACTCCTAACACCACTATCAGCGTAAAGCCCTCCATGGCAACAGAATTTCAACCTTTCAGTGAACTTATGCATAGATCCCACCAGCATTCAAAGCTAGGAGTGCAATATTGGATCTTGCTTCTGACCAACGGGGTAGAATCTATTGCACTACTGAAAGAATCAGATAGAGGCCTCCATGGGAAATCCCAGACGCGTAATGAATGATGCGTCCACATAAATTGCAAGCTCGATCCCGAATCCACAAAGGCCCTCACGGAACTAGACCTGAAAGATACGAAATCTTAACTGGAAGCAACAAACTTTTCGATACATGGGAAATACCTGCGTTCACTAGGTGATGCTCCCACGTGTCACCTAGGTGGGGAGTTTTCTGGCTGGATCCTCCTGCTTGGACACATCCCGGATGCGAGTGATGATCTTGCGGTCACTGGCTGGGGCCCGCAGACGAGGCTGCCTAAGTTGCATTAGGCTACCTCGGGGGATATTCTCAACATGAGGGGTTTGGTGAGGTGATGAACTGGGCAGCTGAGTAACATGGGAGTAAAGGAGTTTAAATGTCCTCTCCCGGCGGTCTCTTCCTGGCGAAACGCCAAGAGCCATAGCCTCATCAAGTGTGCCAGGGGTGGGGTAAGCTACCAACATGTCTTTTACATGGTCAGCATCAGCCCTATCTGAACTGGAACCTAAGGGCTGGTCATTCCCAGCCCGAAGGAACGGACCAACGCCGGAAAACTCCGAACAATACTCCTCCCACTGTCCTTTGCCTGTCCCAAAAGTGTGAGCTGCATCTCCGCCATGTTTCCCTATCAGGGTCGTCAAAAGAAGCCCCAAGGGAGTAAAAAAAGAGGTCCACTGACGACAACTCGGGCCGAGTCGGGGGTAGCGAGAAAGGCCCATTCTCTGGGGAAGAGGCCTTGGAGTAGGGACATTATCTTCCCACCCTCTGCTCATCATTACATGAGAGTAAGTGGGCGGAGACGAAATTACATATAGGCATTCCTTCCTTAAACACTACAAAGGCCTTGTCTGTCCCCTGAGAACCTCTCGGGTAATTGAATAGGGGTTCACTTAATGGAGAGAGGTGCGAAGAACTCTCAGCCTGAAGGGTACCTGGGAGGTCCCCGCTGGCTGAAACTCTAAGTGCAGATCCTGGACCAATGGGTAAGCCCCTGCATCTGCTTACTAATGCAATCATCGGGTAAATGGTGCGAGGAGAGCTAAGGAAATAGTGGGCTCTGACAAACTGTCACGCTCAAGGGAGGTGAAGTGTGCCCTACTGCCACCCCTCCCACTGTCCCTACTACTTGGTGTGCATTGCCCTAGGCGGGCAGACCCCAACTGGACAACAGCCCCTACGCTGCTGAGAGTGCAGGGCCGTCAGGCGGAATACACAAGGTCATAAACAGTCGGGTCAGTAAACGTACGGGAACGTTACTCCAATCAACAACATAAACACGTAAGCCGAAGAATAGTAGAAACGGGGTCCAAACACGGTCAGGAGTGCAGTTACAAAATCCGAGGCAACAAGCGAGGTCAGAAACAAGCGGGTCACGAAATACAGGATAACAACAATAATGGGAATGACTGGAAAACAGCTAGGGAACACCTTTGTCAGGCAAGGCCGGAGGGAATGTGGAGGTTTAAGAAGTCTGCCCGGGACACCGCCCCCGCAGTTGTTGGTGCGGCAGCCGGGCTCCGATTGGTCTGAGAGCTGTCACTATGGACTCAGGAGCAGCAAACTCTCCAAGGGTTGTGGTCCCAGGCTAGACTTATTAACTCTCGCAGGCCGTTGTGCTAAACAGGTGGGAGACTGCCCAGACGAACGTATCCTGACACATTGAATGGTCTAAGTCAATGCATGTACATGCAAGACTTATCACAGCAGATGGGAGTGTAATATTTGTAGAACATTCATGGAATAGTTTACACCTGTCAATGGCCGGGAAACCACAGACAGTTCTTAGGGCCCTGCACATGACACCTAAGCTGAGGCCAACTCTAAATACTATTGTAGCTTAGTGACACCATGAAGGTCATAATAGCACAAGGGTAAAAACCAGGGCTGTGGAGTCGGCAAGCCAAAGCCCTGACTCCGACTCCTCAATTTCCCAAACCTCCGACTCCTGACTCCCCCATACATGGCATTATGTTTAAGTGATAACTATATTTTAATATAGTAAAATGGTTACATCTGGCTTTTTAGCACTTTATGATACAATAATCAAGCTATTTAGGTAGAACAGACACTGACAAACAAAAGGGTAACAATGTTTTGTTCTTTTGAATGTGTAGAAGAGACCTGGGATCAAATTTTAGACAAGATATTATTGAATCTGATTCAGAGCCCAGAAGGATTCAGGCAGTGCTGAAAACCAAAGACAGATTTCCCAAATACTAACAAAATAATACAAATTAACATTTAGATTTTTAGGAGCAAAACAGTAACAATGCATTTACATGACAAGAATCTGCTGAACTAAGCAGATGCTAAATACTTGCAAGTCACATTTATGTATAAGATAGGTAAGATGACTGTATATAAAATTGCTCTTAGTACTGCATCAAACTAACTGGACCAACTTATTATATATTTTGGAAGTTGGTCGGTCCATTTTATGACGACTCCAACTCCGACTCCTGCAAAATAGGCACTGACTCCGACTCCAGGACTCCGACTCCACAGCCCTGGTAAAAACCATACACCTGGCATGTTATACTATTGTAAAAGCCATTTGACTCAATCATATCTTTAACATACATTTCCCTTTTAATACCAAGTGTGGCTCAATATCACCGGTCACGTCTTAAAGCCAGAAAACATTGGAGTGCTTTTGAAGTCATAGCGAGTACCAAATGAGTTTCACCTAAAGAGGTTATGTCAGAGTAAAAATGAAGAGATAGCAAAGCAGAATTTCTTAGAGTAAAGGCCCCCCATACACATAAAAAAATAGCTGGCCAGACCTGCCGATTTTGAAGGGACTGTCCAACTACTTAATGTGTTCAGACTTTCCTGTGACAGAAGGATTGCGCTTGTTGAATTTCAATTCCTGATTCTTTTGTTTTCTGTAGAGATATGCCACTGACAATGGAGTCTGGTAACAACTCTACCTACTCTATCCATTGCCAACATATACATTGGCCCAGCTAATCATGCACGTGTATGGGCCGACAGCCGTTGACGTGTTTTGTCAGCTTTGCCTAAAGAGTTTGTATAATATTAGAAAAGCCAGACTTTCTTCCACAATAACCAAAGTAGAATTATTTCTGGAAAAACCACCTGGCCCACAAATTCTTACCTTCCTGGTCTCTACAGATTGGGGATTGGGTGTCAACTTCAAATCTGCTCTCGTTCAGGTACCAAGTCCCTGAAAGTCCCATTGCAGATACGCAAGATTTATAGTACCATTATATTCTATTGTTAAAATGAGGTATTTTGTATCTTTTTTCTATGCACAGAACAAAAAATAAATAAAACCAGTACAAAATATAATACTGTATATTGTTTACAGGTAGGATCAAAGCCTTTACTGACCTCTTGTACAGATCTTTATCTGTTAATGCACTTTGTGAATAGTAGTAAAGTATTGTCTGCTCTTTATCATGACTCTTAGCCGTTTGTAGGCTTTAATGGCTGAGTTGGGTTCATTCACGCTTTCTAACATTTGATATTCTCAAATGTCTGTTGTGGTGACTCATTTGTACATGTTGTACCAGAAATATTTAAAGTCAGTGATTCATTCTTTAAATTCTCATTAATTCACAAAAGTTTTTAAATTCACCTTCATTTAGGGTTATAAATACCAGATGACTGTTCTATATTTATCTTCTCTTTTAGCTAGCCTATAAATGGGAAACCAAGATTTGCAGGTCACTTCTGGCACCGATGGATAGAAATACATAATACATGTATTTAAGCATTTTTTTCCTTGATTCCTTATACTTGATAAAGACACTAGTTTGGTTCTACAACTTGTAGCAAACAGTAAGGGGTTTAACCTAACCATTTTGGTTCATTTATCTATAAGTGCCAGAGGTGACCCACCAGTCTTGAGTTTTTGATCACCTGGCATATGAAGATATTCTGTTACTTACTTGGAAACTAGGCTGAGCAGTGGTGAATCCGAGACTAATGCTATGTTTACACAGCACAATTTTTTAATTGTATTTATGGCAGATTCAGTATTTAGAATCCTCGAGATATCCGACTGTACACAGTGCTGTGTAGACTTCAATAGAAAATCCGTGCTGTAGTCTACACAGCATGGGTTTACTACTGAAGCTGCTGCCCATCCGGCAGAACATAGAACATGTTCTATCTTCCACCGAATTCCTGTTGGATTCCCATAACCTCATTGTACAGGGCAGCAGAAATCTGAAATCCAACCACGTTTTTTTGTGCAAAAAATGCGGCAAAAAGAGTGTTGCAGAGAAGTTAAGATACCGTTGAATTTCCAACATGTATTTTAACTTTGCTGTGTAGACATAGCCTAAGGATTTGGCTTGAGATTCTAGCAGTATTGTGCTTGTATTGCACAATTTTATTAAGTAAGCATTCACCAGCTGTTTGTCTGTGTATCTATACATTATCCATGCCATGTACACTATGGAGTGCTGTGTTTTTCCTCTTCTCCAATGATTATCCTCTTTGGAAACAGACATTGTTTGAGAAGACACTGAGAACAATTTTTTGTCTTTAAATAAAACCAGCAGTGTTTGTCTTTAGTATTAAAAACTAGGATTTTTTACACCCTTTTTTTTTTCTTACCTTGGACAGGGAAGTAACTGTAAGGGGTGCAAATATTTTAGTTGCAGCTTGGCTCTGAAGTCTTAGGTTGGGCTCACATATGCCTGACGTAGCTGCCTTTAGACTTGGTTTGCTGGATCAATAGATGTTACATACAGCATTTTTCAATCCAGCACAACCACACCAAAAGGCAACTAGGTCGGGCTGTTCTTATTTATGTTGCCGTCCGCTATTTCAGTCTATGTTGGTATCAAATCATCAGCAATATGTGAACCTAGCTTTAGAGAGCCAAAAAATCCCACCAATTTCATGAAAACAGTAATATAAATGCCCCTGGAACAAACTTATGTATTGGGGCTTCACAGCTTCACGTTCACCCAATTTTTTTAGGAAGACAATTTATCTACGACAATGTTTTTGAAGCAATGGAGGAAACATGAGCAGCTGAAGACAGTAAATTGGGACTTAGAAACTCAATGCAGAGGGCTGTTGGTTTTGAACCATGAATCTTAGTGCTGTAAGTTATTAGTGATAACCCCATAGCATGTGGAGCAATGCATTTGTCTATATAATAAACTGAGGTTTTTGGATTTTGAGTTAATGATCAAGGCAGGGGTGCTAGCCAATGTGCCGACAGAGATCATGGGTAACTCACAGAGGCAATGTCCTTCCCATAAATTGGCTTTCATAATTTAATTATATTCCCATGGATTTGAGTTCTTTAGCAAATAATACGTCTAGAGATGGGCGAATTTCTCAAAAATTCGATTCGGTCACTTCGACGAATTTTCCGACAAAATTTGTTTCGTTCCGAATTACTTCGTCACGAATCGCGTTAAAAAGCAGCTATTTCCAGGCTGCACAGAGCCTGCAGGGTGCTGTAGAACGTTGTGCCATGCTTAAATATGCAGAGGGAGCTTGGTTTGGTCTTCATACAATGTTTTGTTTTAGTATGACACGCAGATGACTGCTGCTCCTCTTAGAATCGCTTCACTTTAAAATTCCCTGGGCACTTAAGAGGGCAAAAACTGACCAAAAAACTGAAGCGGAATGTAGCCTGATAAAGTCATGCCAGCGAAAGCTGGAAAAAAAACAAGCTGAGAGCTCAGGTGGCAACATTAGTGACAGAGTGTGGATGGTGACGGCGGCAGCCACAGCAGCATGAGGTCAGGCAGTGGCACAATGACATTCTGGAGGTGGCAAAACACGAGGAAGCCACAGAGTGGCACAATGACTGAGAGCGGAGGTCACGGCGGCAGCAGTATGAGGTCAGACAGTGGCACAATGACATTCTGGGGGTGCAAAAAAGGAGAAAGCCACAGAATGGCACAATGACTGAGAGCGGAGGCCCACGGCGGCAACAGCATGAGGTCAGGCAGTGGCACAAGACATTCTGGAGGTGTGCAAAACAGTATTAGGCCACAGAGTTTGCACCAATCACACAGTGTGGAGGTCACAACAGCAGCAGCATGAGTTCAGGCAGGGGCCCCAAGACTTCTGGAGGTGGAAAAACAGGAGGAAGCCACAGAGTGGCACAATGACTGAGAGCGGAGGTCACGGGGGTAGCACATGAGGTCAGGCAGTGCACAATGACACAGTGCGGAGGACAGGGCCCAGCAGCCACAGCAGCAGCATGAGGTCAGACAGTGGCACAATCACACAGTGTGGAGTCACGGCAACAGCAACAGAAAGCAGCAGCATGAGGTCATAGAGTGGAAACAATGACAGAGTGTTGAGGTGGGTTGGCAATACCAGTCCCTGGTAAAGATAGTGGTAGGCAGATGGAAAAACTGGCAGCAAAGGGTGTGGCATCAGGCGGGTGGCGGCATCAATAGTGGTTTGAGGCAGGTAGTTTTGAACCCATCGACGCCTAAGGCATTGGTGTGTGGAAAATCCTGGCCGATCCACGCCTGATTCATCTTGACAAAGGTAAATCTCTCCACATTTCCCGTGGACAACGGGTTCTCCTTGGGGTAACGATGGCCCCCGCCGCACTGAACACCCGCTCTGTTTGCCACACTACTGGCCGACAGGACAGCTTCTCCACTGCAAACTTGGCAAGTTGCAGCCACACATCCAGTTGGGCGGCCCAGTAGTCCAGCGGATCTTCTAACTGAGGGGGCAGAGTGCTGTCCAAGTAGGCCACAACCTGTTGGTTCAGGGACTGCTCCAGGTCCTGCTGCTGCTGCTGCTGGCGACTACCCTCCTCACTAGGCGGGTGAAGGAAGCTGCTCATCAGTGACTCCAGACTTGGGTTTTACTACTGATGGAGCTGGTACTGCTCCTAACCCCCCCACCCCACTTCCCCCAGCAGCCGCGGCAGTAGTACGTGAGCGCTGAAAACCCCCCCGTAACCTGTCAGAGAGGGACGATGCCGCACATAGGCAGGGGCCAACTGATTACGGAGGATTTCCCTATAGTATTTGAGTTTTGCCCTTCCCTCTCAATAGCTGGGAAAAAGGCTCCCATTTTGGACCGGGTAGCAAGGGTCCAATAGGGTGGAGAGCCAAAGTCATCCCTCTGGCCGAATGCTGACTATTCGGCTGTCATTAACCCAGGAAAATAAGCTTGCTGCGGGCCATCTGCACAAGTGACTCCGGGGGCCCTCCCTGCCTCCATTTCCACTGTATACTCCCAAACGGTTGGGGGTCATCTGCCTCATCTTCCTCATCTCCATCGACCTCCTCCAGCTGCTCTTGCTCCTCCTCTCTTGTCACCTGGGTAGAAAATCCACTTATTTCACCAGACAATGCTTCTGCTCCAATGTCCTCCTCCTCCTCCTCCATTTCAGTCCCCACCGGACTCATGTGGCCATGAATAAGTCCCCAAACGCCCTCCAGTCCCCTGCCGAGACAGTTTTATCAGCATCTGTTCCGGGATATGAAGCAGGGGAATGACGTTATTCATCCCGTAGTCCTGGCGACTGAAAAAATAACGTCGCCTCCTCGAATGGCCCCCAACAAACGGCAGGTGCCCACGCATGAGCTGCCACTGGTTTGACCATCAAAGTTACACAGGGGAGTACTTCTGTCTGCCGGGATCAAAAAAAAATCGTTAATGGCCTTTTTTCTGTTCATACAGTCGGTCCACATGTGCAGGCTGGAATTCCAGCGGGGGGAAACATCGCATATCAGAGTGTGTTGGGGAGGCCATTCTGCCGCTGCAACTCGAGGAGGGTGTTCCTGGCTTTGTACGAATGGATGAAGTGCATGCACAGTTTCCTGGCCATTTTCAGAATGTTCTGAAGATCGGTGGAAGACTTCAGGAACCTTTTCACAACCAATTGAAAAACGTGCGCCATGCGGGGCGTAGGACCATCCCTCCTCGGTGCAGCGCGAACACCATTTTTTTCCTCCCATTGTCGTCACCATGGTTCCGATTTGCAGTTGGCGTGGAAAAAAGCCACACATCGATTTCTTGCTGCATACGCGGAGCAGTTCCTCCCCTGTGTGACTTCGTTCGCCGAGGCAAGCCGGGTGTAGAACGGGCGTGTCACCCGCTGTGCCCTACACATTTTGGTATGATGGAGCAGTACTTGTGGAGGCTGAGATGGGGTGGTGGTGGAGGAGGAAGGGGGCGGACATTGGCGCAGGAGCAGCAGTTTGACAACGTGGAGAGAAAGCGGCTCTCCTGTCCAATTTTTGGTTGCCTGGCGGGAAGCACATTCACCCAGTGGGCCGTAAAGGACATGTACTGGCCCTGACCGTAGTTACAGCTCCAGACGTCCGCGCGGGGCCGTGCCACCTTGGAACAAACCGATAAGCTCAAGGACTGAACCACCTTCTGTTCTACATATTTATGAAGTGCTGGTACTGCCTTTTTTGGAAAAGAAAAATTACGGCTTGGAACTCTCCATCTCAGCTCGGCACAAGCCATTATTTCTGAACGGTGCAGAGTCCACCATTTGGAAAGGGAGGGGCTGCAGTACCCAACAACTTGGGCAGGAGCACGGTCAGCTTTCTGCACCTTAGGATGGGTTTACGCATACTGTGTCTCTTGCAATCGCCTCGCTGAACGACTGCTGCGCCATGAGTAGCGAGGAGCAGGGGCATCTGGACCGGGAGATGAAAGTCAAAGAGAAACAGCTCCCTTCTGCAGAGGTGGTGGGGGCCTTGACTGGCTGCAATGGGATGCGTGCCACTGGGCCTGCTACTGCTCTGTTGCTGTGGCGGCAGGATGGACCACCACATCTGAGCCCCCCGTTTCTCCCAGGCCACCGGATGGTGACGCTGCATGTGTTGACGCGGGCCGTGGTGCCAACGTTAGCTCCCTGGCCACGCTTCAAATTTCTGCTCACAGATTCTACATATACCCAATTCGGCTCCTCCGGTGTCTTAGCAAAGAACTGCCACACCCCCCGAGTATCGATTTTAAACCCCCAACGCTCCGCACTGAGTGACTACTGCCGCCGCTGCCTCGCTGAGCCCCCTGTGCTGCTACTTCTTGGACCCTGCGAAGCGGGTTTTTTAAACCCCCCTGGCTGCTTGGCCTCCCGACCTCACACTGCTGCTATCCCCGCTGACTCACGGCCACATGACCCCACTTGCTGGATGAGCTGCTGCCTGACGCGCAAGCTGACGCCCTCTTCTCCTGACGATGATGAAGCCCTTGCCTCACCCGCTCCCAAGTGCGGGCGCTACATCATCATCTATTTGGTTTTTATCATCACTGCTGTCCCCCCACACCGTCTTGGTATGCCGAGGGTGACCTCTCACAACATGACCCCCATGCCACCCCTCCACATCTATACTTTGCCGCTTACTGCAAGAAGCAGGCTATTGGCCCCATTTCTTCGCTGCCAAGTACCTGCCCGACTGCCCTCCTCAAATTGTTTTATCTTCGCTATATAGTGGCGCTGAGCCCAACCACATAGTAGATCTCTGGCTGAGGGAACCGGAGGGACAGAGGCGGGCTGAGGACAGGTGAGGGCCGCTGACCCGCTCCCGGGCCCTGCCAACTAATGGTTGTGTCTGAGGTTCCCACCGACTCTTGGCTGGGGTTGTCAATGTCATCTGGGAGGAAGAGGATGACCTAGTCAACCAATCAAGAACCCTTGGGTTGCTGAACAACACACGGCCGCTAGATGACAGCGGCAGTTGTGGCCTCACCAGTGACCCCTGCTGCGAACGTCCCCGTTGCTGTGCTGCGACCTGGCCGTTAAAAGAATGTTTTGGGGGCCACTCCACTCGCAGGTGCAGAGCCTGCCACCTCTCTGTCTGACATACGGGTTTGTTCTAAAATGTACAGACACTGTTTGATTTTATTTAATCGTATATGATAAATAACACCCCGTTTTTGACTCCAAATGAACCCAGTAACAAGCTTGGGTAACCCTTGGATATAAAATTGCGCTCCACAAAAGGCCAGAAAATTTACTTTTTATGTGTCCCTTTAAAAACACTGTGTGTTTTTACTAAATTTAAAAGCACAAACAGGCTTAATTAACCTTCGGACATGAATAGGTTTACGGAAAAATTTATTTATTTGGCGTTGAAAAAGACGGTTTATTTTTGTCAACACACCAGCAAAACAACGCTTAATTAACCCCTGGATGTAAATTGCGCCAAAGAATTGAGCCGCACAAACTAGTAGCTTTGTAGCGTGTTACAATTGCGTGGTTTTTCTACGCCACACAACAAAATACAGTTGTAATTAACCTTTGCTTGTGAATTAGGCTACAGGAAAAATTTATTATATTTTGGCGTTGAAAAAGACGGTTTATTTTTGTCACACACCAGCAAAACAACGCTTAATTAACCCCTGGATGTAAATTTCACCAAAGAATTTAGCCCCACAAACTATAGCTTTGGGAGCGTGTTACAATTGCGTGTTTTCTACACCACACAACAAGAGATACAGTTGTAATTAACCTTTGCTTGTGAATTAGGCTACAGGAAAAATTTATATATTTTGGCGTTGAAAAAGACGGTTTCTTGGAGTCAGCACACCCAACAAAACAACCTTAAATTTAACCCCTGGATGTAAATTGCGCAATAGAATTGAGCAGCCAAAAATGAAGTGGTATTTGGGATTGAAAAAACGCTGTTTCTTTAAATGAATACAACAGGGAAATGGCTTAGATCCCACTTGGATATTGAATGTATATGCACTGCAGTGGACGCACACTGGATTTCAGAAAACAATACCCCAAAAAATTAGAAATAGAACATTAAGAGAACATCCTGAACAACTGAGACACCCCAAAAGAAATCGCTATATAAAAAATCAATTCTTCAGTAAGAGCTATCACCGCGGGAAACACCTTCCCTGATGAGCACAGTGAGAGGAGTGTGACTCCCGGCGTCGCGCCCGACTTAATAGTGCGGTTGACCGTCACAGAATCCCGCCGGTCTCTGATTGCTTCATCTCTGCACATTCATGCAGGCTATCCCTTCTTCCTCCCAGAGTGCTTTGCCCCCATGTAGCGCCATGTGCTCGCAGGCCATTTTATCAATCAAAAACACACTTCGTTCCACCCGAAGTACCCCAAAGTTTGACTTCGTTCCGAACCGAAGTTTTCCTGAAATTCTAAACGAATTCCACTTCGTTAGAATCGATTCGCCCATCTCTAAATACGTCATATGAGTTTGAATTTTTTTTCATATTCTGGTAAATGGTTGCCATACTATGAGATTCTCTAACAAATGGGTGCTCCCTAGTGGCCCAGGGCGGCCAGAGAACAAAGAAACCACTATTCTGCATTTCCAGGAATATTGCAACAATTGAACCTCATTACAGACAATATGATTTGGGATGCAGCAGAAATGTACCCAAAAATTGATAAGTTACTTCCATCCATCATCCAGATGCTCCTGGCCCCACAAGGGATCCAGCTATATCCATGAATATCCCACTGTAATAACTAATAGATGTGAAGCACTTACAAAAGGAATGAATAAGTCAATCTGATATTGCAGGAATTCTGTAATTGAATAAGAGACAACTAATTTCAGCCTTAAGTCAGACATGATATGATGTATTGTGTCATAAAAAGCAGAGTTAGAGATGCTTTTTCCCAGAAAGTAACATTACTTATCTTTATTCTGATTTGTTACCATCTTACTGGGAAGTGCTCTTCAATTAGCATGTAACAACACCCTACTTTTTTTAATACCTGAGTTTTCTCGGGGCCATTTTTAACAGGAAGGGAAACGAAATGCCAGATATTAATGATATTGGTGACATAGAAAAAAGCCTTTCCATTGATTCATGTTTATCATTTCATTGTGTTCGAAGCGATTGCCGTTGTGCATTATTCATTTGTTCTAATACTGACTGTAAACTTCACAGTGTGACTGTATATTCTGGGTGATTAATAGCTGCTAACACTTTAATGAGTGCCGGCCAGCTACGAAACCCCAGAGCAGCATGTTACGAGCAGTTCAGCCCGGCTTATTGCTTGCAAGTAAATGACTGTACCTTCCAAAAAATAGCAATATTTCTTACTGTCTGACCAGAACACGTAATTAAATAGGATTCCCCTGCCTATGGTCACTATTTTTGGTTTGGTAATGGTTTCGTGAAGCTATTTAAATACATGAAACATTCCCCAAACCAAGGCATTGCCCAAGAGCATTCCCCAAATTTGTATTTTTTCTAATACATTTACCGTAGTCCCCAACACTTTGGTCTTAGGTAAAAGTCAAATTCGATACAAATCTGAGTACTTCAATTCATATTTTCCAAAAAGGATTGACTGTAACCCTTTTACTGAAGTGGGGTTTATACTTTTACTGGGTGTGAATGGGTTAATGTACCCATTACACAGCTCTTCCATCTAACTTTCAGTCCAAACCCCATTATGGAAAAACAATGTAGTTGGACTGGAAAGGGTGACATCAGACAAATATGTTGAAATGACCCAAAACTTTGGGCTGAAAGCATTGGGAGCAGGTAAGTAAACCAATTTCCCCCTAAAAAAAAAAAATAAAAAATTGTTATTAGGGTTTATTTTACTGGGTTGAATTGGTTTACTTACTTATGATTACAGTAAGGATTATAACTTGATTTAAAGATAGGGTCAGAGAAGGAGAGACAGAGGGAGAAGAAGGTAGAGAGAGACACCACAAATATAAAAATACAACAGTCCAAGAGGAATAAAAAGAACACTGCCATGCAGCTCTTATTCGTAGCTGGGTTCTTCACAATGTGAGAAATACTAGTCAAAGCCATTGTCTAAGCAATGAGGTTCCTGAACTATTAACATTTTTTAGGGTATTAAAAGATGGTCTCCTCAACAGAAAAACCTCTTTAATATTGACAACGGTCTAAATATACATTTTCAAAATATTCAATTTTACATCCAGAATGTAGTCTGCTTTTTATATTAGCCAACAAAATTTTTACAAAAAATTATTTAGGTTTTAATGACTCTTCTAACAAATGACTCTTGTGATATCTTTGGAATACAATCACAGGAATGGGATACTTTAGCTGCCAGATTTTTATTATTCTACACAATTATATTTGTAATCCCTTAATTAGCATCTGTACTAATCCAAAATGTGAAAAGCTGTTCCACCACCCAATATAAAGGCACCTGGTCTTGTGCAGACTTGTGCCAGAAACTCTATAGAAAACAGAAATATTTGAGTCTGGAGTGGTGTGTAATGTTAAAAACCGACTTCCAGCTCTATGTGTAATAGTGTGTTAAAGTGTCCCAATCTAAAATTTAATCACTATAACCCCATTTCCAAAAAATGTGGGATGTTGTGTAAATGTTAAGAAAACAAGAAAGTAATGAATTGGAAATCCCTTTTACATGTATATGTTATTCACAATAAAACAGAGGACATATCAGAAGTTGAAAGTTAGACATTTTTTCATTTTATTTGAAAAAAATCACTATTAAAAAATTAAAAATTGATGGCAGCAATATATCTCAAAAAAGTTGGTACAGGGCCATGGCTACCATTGTATAGTATTCCCTTTTCTTTGTACTACAGTCTGTAAATGTCTGGAAAATAAGACCATTTGCTGGAGTTTTGAGAGAGGAACGTTGTTCCATTCTTGCTGAGGTAGGATTCATGTTGCTTAGTAGTAGAGATGAGCGATCACTAAACAAATCTAGATCAAGTCGATTGTCAATTTTAAAGAAAATCGTGTCGATTTTCGATCTGGATCTCGATCACTCGCCGTTTCCCATTGAAATCAATGGGGGAAAGATTGAATTAGGGTTAAATTTATTAAAAACCGAAACAGGTGAGTGAAAGGCTTAATTAGCATCCATAACAGTAAACTAGATCTGTGGTACAACTTAGTGAAGACAATTTGGCTCTAAGAGTCACAGAAAAAAATTGATAGGCTAAAATAATTCATTCCTTTCGATGGTTAACTGAAAAGATGAGGACAACGTAGATATTGCAGGAGCAGCAGAAGCAGCTGCTATGGGGCCCCTTTTACACATAAGAAGACGCCGGTATTGGAAATAGCACATGGGGAACTAGCCCGAGCCCCTATCACTTTTTTTTACCAGGGGCCCAAAAAACAAACAATTTTGTTGGGGGCAGCAATAAAATCCCCCCCGGGGAGCAAAGGAGGGTTTCCCGTTTGGCAGGGGCCCTAGTTAAGGGGGGGGCAGTGGGTTTGCTGGGGGCGCCGCAGTCATCTATTAACCCTTCCAGTCCCCCCGCAGCTAAACCAAAATTGATGCCCCCCACCTATTTCTAGTTCCTATTTTTAACATATCACAGGGCCCCTTTTTTATTAGGGCCCCTGACAGGAGTAAATGCCCTACTTTTGGGGAATTCTGGCCAACCCCCTTTTCAGTAGCCCCGAATCCAAAAACCCGCAAAAAAATTTTTTGACCTTTTGGGGCACCCAAATAAACCCTTTTCAAGAAAATGAGGATTTGAAAATAAGATTTTTTTCAATAGGACCATTCCCCTTTTTTTTTAAATTTTAATGTGTATTTCAAAATTTAAGGACTCTACAGTTTTTCTAGTCGGGAACCCTCGAAACCGGGGGAAAAAAAACATCAAGATCCACGCTTGATTTTATTTAGATAAAAGGGCCCAAAAGATCCACCCTTTTCAGGGGAAAAAATGGGGTAAAGTTTTCGTTAAATTTTAATTTTACCCCCAAGGGGGGGTTTTCTTAAGGTGCCCTTCCGAATAACGCTGCCCGTGGGGGAGGGTAAAACTTCTATGGTTTTGGGGAGCAAACTTAGGGCCCTTTAACCATTTTTTATCTGGGAATCATGGGACCATGGTTTAAGGCGGGGCTCTTTGTGTCCGAAACGGGGCCCTGACCCCAGGTATCATGGAAACCCCCGGGCTTAAAAAGGGGGCTCTTGAGGGTTCCCGGGAAAGCTTTCCTTCCTTAAAGGCCCTTTTTTTGAGGTGGTAAATAACGATTGCCCCAAAGCACCCGGTTTGGCCCCTTTTCCACATTGTCCTCTGCTGGGTAATTCTGCAACTACGGCTACTTTTCCCTCCTAAATGGGTGGGGCCCCCGTTGCTGGGGGTTGGTTTTCCCCCCTTTACATTAGAACGTGAAGAAGATGCAACCCGATCCTCGGGGTTTGGGCCCCAAAGAGCACTGTTTTTTTAAATTTAACCCGCATTTTTCTGTCAATTTTGTTGGGTGGAAAAAAAAATTTTTGACTTTTGATTTGTAATGTGGATTAAGAAAAGGGGGGCCACCCAGTAACCGCTGGTTTTTATTTTTGATTTCCCCTTGGGGCGTGGATCATTTTTTGGGAAAATGTGGCATCCAAGTCTTCCCAAAAATTTGGGGAAAGCCCGCCGGGGGGGGTTTTTAAACCCCTCGGGGCAGGGGGACTAAACAAAAACCCTTTCCCCCTCCTCCCAAAACTTGTGCCAAACCCCTTACCCCCCTAAGGGAAAAATTTGGGAAAACCCTTCCCGTGTCCAGCCCGCCTCATTCCCCCTCCTCCCCCTTCCCCATTACTGAGCAATTCCCAAACCCCAGCCCTGGCTAGCCCCACTCTGTGAGAAAAATTTTCAACCTGCACCAGCCCTGGACCCCCCAAACCCCCCGCCTAAAGGGAAACCTATAAATTTGGGAAACAGTTTGGGGGCCTTCTACAACCTCCGTCAGTAAGGCTCTGTTCCCGCTCTGTGTCCCGCCTCCTCCTCCCCAAAACTGCTAAAATGTTTCCAGCAGAGTGTCTAAAAACTTGTTTTCCCTTTAAAAAAAATCACCACAATGGTCATCGCTGAAAAATGGGATTTTCCTGACTGACCATTTTTATGGCTTCTTTTAAAACGGGGAAGGATTTGGGGCAAATCCTTTCACCTGCCTCCCTCTCTTTTGGGTTTAAACCACCCTGGGGGTCCCGCACCACTGCTCCAGGCCATGCGCCCCTTCATACTTTCATAATGGCATTACGCTGCGGGCCCCAACCTGCAGCCTGTGGGGGGTGGGAAATTTCCCGCGTTTGCCACAAACAAAAATTGGGGACCCGGTTTTTTTGGGGAAGGGGCCCCGATGGGCCTGCAAAAGCTGCCCGTCGTGCTAAGCAGGGTGCGAAAAGCCGGGTGTGGGGGTTTGGGGGTGGGAAAACGGGCCCCGATAGTGTCTAATTGGGATGTTTCTTTTCTTTTTGCTGCTCCCCGGGACATCGGCAGCAGAGGACCGGGTTTTTCTTGGAAGGGGCAAGGAGAGGAGACAAAGGGTGGGCACCCCTGGTTGGAAGCCCAGGACCTGTGTGGCCTTTTTTCTCCAAGGGACTCCTCCACATCAATTCATGTATTAGATGCATGTGGAAGCAAACTGAATGTTGATACAGCGTTCTACCAACTATATTTGGGTCAAAACTTAAAACATTTATTTGGGAATCATAAAAAGGGAAAGTTGCTGCCACAAATATAGAGGTTCCATGCAAGGAAACGCTGAGAAAACGTGTACAACCTTCAGTTTTTTTTCCATGTTATACATCTGGGTCCCACGGGATACTTTCGGCTTACCCCTTGACTGATACATGTTGTGGATGACTCCTTTTTTCTTCCCGTTTATTTTAAAGCTGTGCCTGTTCAGTTCATGGTGGTTAAACTCTTTTTATTCTTTCCTCTATGAGCATATCACTTTTGGGCGGCGAATCTTTGGCTTATGGAAAAAAGGCCCAGGCTTTTCAGGCCCTGGTTCTTTGCTTTGAAAACCCTTTTTGGGTGTTTCCTGCTGCCACCACTGCCATGGTTGGGATTAATGTCAGAGGACTTGTTGACCCGTTTCCCCTCCCCTTTTTGGGGCCGGACCCGCATGACCACCCCATCCTCCCCCCCCTCCATTTAGAGGTGTCACAGCAACTGCTGCTGAAAAAACCCCGTTGGATCCGAAATTCATCTCAAAATCATCATCACAGGTGACTTCCTCGCCCGACAGTTACATCTTCAAGCTGCGGCTAGAAACCACGGGACTCAAGGCATGGTGACCCCTTGGGGTTTCTCCAACTGACCAGTTCCTTTCCTCCCCTGGAGCATCGGGTTTTTGGGCGGACAAAATCATCCTCTTTGGCCTCTTGTTTTTTAAAAAAACTTCTGACCCCATTCGCATTGTGTCATCAAGAATCTTAAAATTTTGGATTCAGGAGCCTCTGTACTTTGGTTGACATTTGGGGCTGTGTTTGCTTCAGGTTGGATGATGATACGATGACGACGACATTGTGGCCCCTATGAGAGGACGGGAGGGAAAACCACTTGATGCAGGGTTTTGGTTAACCCGAAAAACAGCTTGGCAATCTTTCGTACTGGATTTCCCGGAACCCCACCAAACGATGAAGGGCCCGGCGGTTCAATGACGTGGTCACTTGTGTTTGTCCGGCCCCTTGGAGGAGCACCTTGTCTCAGCCTCTTCTCCATGTCCTACCCCCTTTTTTGCTCCTTACCACCCTTTAAATCTCCATGTCCCAAAAAGATAAATTTAAAAAGGTCAAATTTTTTCAAGTCTTAGAAGAACTGTACTCCCAAAAACAGCAATCACAAATGTTTAAATCCCATAATTTCCAATGGCAACTAGGATTGAATAAAAATTTTTTTTTGGAATACTGCAAATGTATCTTTGGAAGAAAACCCCGACACCAAAACAACAGTGTTCTTGAAACCCCATACTTTTCACAACCAATAGGATTAGAAATAGAATTTTTTATGGGTATCTGTAAACTGTATTTATGGGAAAAATCCCCGACACCCAATCAACAGTGTTTTTTGAAACCTTATACTTTGCAAAATTTCAATAGGGTTGAAATGATTTTTTTCTAGGAATATATTCAAATTAGTCTTAAGAAGAACTTGAACCAATCACAGTGTTCTTGAAACCCTAACTTTGCAAAAACCAATAAATTTGAAAAAAAATTTTTTTCTTGGATATCTGTGAAATGTGGTCTTATGGAAGAACCCTGACACCAATCAAAAGGTTTTTGAATACTTTTATTTGCAACAACCAACTAGAATTAGAAATAGAATTTTTTCTATGGAATATCTGTGAAATGTAGTCTTATGGAAGAACCCTGACACCAAATCAAAAATTTTCTGGAATCCTTATACTTTGCAACTGGCAACTAGGATTAGAAAAATTTTTTTTCTATGGAATATCTGTGAACTGTGGTCTTATGGAAGAACCCTGACACAAAATCAACAGTGTTTTTGAATCCTTATACTTTGCAACTTGCAACTAGGATTAGAAATAGATTTTTTTCTATGGAATATATGTCAAATGTAGTCTTATGGAAGAACCCTGACACCAAATCAACATTGTGTTTGGATCCGTATACTTTGCAACTTGCAACTAGGATTAGAAACATATTTTTTTCTATGGAATATCTGTGAAATGTGGTCTTATGGAAGAACCCTGACACCAGGGGCGTCGCTAGGCTGTTTTATTCGGGGCTCGGGCCCCGAATAAAACTCCCTGTGCTCCGAGTCTCCCGGGCTCCAGGCCGCTGCCATGGGCTTGGAGCACCGACTGGCCCTTCAGCTGCATGTGCTGGACGCACATGCAGCTGCGGGCTTCTGCTCCGCAGACAGTGTCGGACCGGCTCTGGGTCCGACACTGCGGGGCCGTCGGGTCCTCACAGCGCTGAGGACCCGCCGCGGCCCCGTGCGCCTCAGCCGGCAGCGTCGCGATGATGTGCTGTACTCGCGACGCTGCCTCTTCTCGGGCGCACAGCGCGTCATAGGCCGTGCGCCCGAGGAGCTGCCGGAGGGGCTGAAGAGGACAGAGCGCGCTCGCCGGGGGAGTTAAGGTGAGTATTAATGTTGTTATTTTTAAAGCGTTTACCTGCCTCAGTGCCCCTATATACTGCCTGTGCCCCTATAATGCCTGCCTGTGGCCCCTATCCCTGCCTGTGCCCCTATAATGCCTGCCTGTGGCCCCATATCCCTGCCTGTGACCCCATATGCTGTCTGTGGCCCCCATATCCCTGCCTGTGGCCCCCATATCCCTGCCTGTGGCCCCCATATACTGCCTGTGCCCCTATAATGCCTGCCTGTGGCCCCCATATCCTTGCCTGTGGCCCCCATATTACTGCCTGTGGCCCCCATATCCCTGCCTGTGCCCCTATAATGCCTGCCTGTGGCCCCCATATCCCTGCCTGTGGCCCCCATATACTGCCTGTGCCCCTATAATGCCTGCCTGTGGCCCCCATATACTGCCTGTGCCCCTATAATGCCTGCCTGTGCCCCCATATCCCAGCCTGTGGCCCCCCTTATCCCTGCCTGTGGCCCCCATATACTGCCTGTGCCCCTATAATGCCTGCCTGTGGCCCCCATATACTGCCTGTGCCCCTATAATGCCTGCCTGTGGCCCCCATATCCCTGCCTGTGCCCCTATATACTGCCTGTGCCCCTATAATGCCTGCCTGTGGCCCCCATATCCCTGCCTGTGGCCCCCATATTACTCCCTTTGTGGCCCCATGTCCCTGCCTGTGGCCCCCATATACTGCCTGTGCCCCTATAATGCCTGCCTGTGGCCCCCATATCCCTGCCTGTGGCCCCCATATTACTGCCTGTGGCCCCATATACTGCCTGTGGCCCCCATATTACTGCCTGTGGCCCCCATATACTGCCTGTGGCCCCCATATCCCTGCCTGTGCCCCTATAATGCCTGCCTGTGGCCCCCATATCCCTGCCTGTGGCCCCCATATCCCTGCCTGTGGCCCCCATATGCTGCCTGTGCCCCTATAATGCCTGACTGTGCCCCCATATACTGCCTGTGGCCCCTATATACCTGCCTGTGGCCCCTATATACCTGCCTGTGGCCCCATATACCTGCCTGTGGCCCCATATACTGCTTCAGTGCCCCAATATACCTAACTGAGGGGACTGCTATACCTATAATTAAGGAGATGCGGGAAATGTGGGGAGTCTAAGATATTTGTGTCCAAATCCTCAGGGACGAGTATTGGCCGAGAGCAATCAGCATGAAGGTGTGAACCGGATGGAGAAGAAAAGGGAAAGTGAACGACACTGATCAGAAAAGACGTCTCCGGTGAGTCACTAAATGTAACTGCAGTGTAATCACTTATATGTCTGCAGAGCGTCTACATACAACTAGTATCTACCACTATATGGTCACTATATGGCAGTGGTATATGTCTTCAGAGCCTGTGTACAGCTGATAGTCACATGTGGGGTCTGGCAGGATTATTTGATCCTTATGTAGTAATAGTTTTGGGTCTTGGTTTTGTAGGAGGGTTTTAGTAACAATCACTTGTCTGGTAGATTTGCTCCATGTATCGGTGTATGTTTTGGTGACTGTTTAGGGGTATTGTCATATGAAGGTGAGAAGTAAATTTGTCATTGGTGAATTTTACTGTACAGTGACTGCTGAGGAGATGGACGGGATCTGTGTGGGATGTGCAGAAAATTAGTGACAGGAACAGAAGGTTTTTCCTGTAAAAAAACATCCACAGTTCACAATGAGGCGTGAAAAATGTCGTGTGAACCCAGCCCTACCCAGAAAAACACAAAGGGCCCGAGCCCCGGATGTTTTAGGACCATAGCAACGCCCCTGCCTGACACCAAATCAATAGTGTTTTTGAATACTTATACTTTGCAACAACCAACTAGGATTAGAAATAGAATTTTTTCTATGGAATATCTGTGAAATGTAGTCTTATGGAAGAACCCTGACACGAAATCAACAGTGTTCTTGAATCCTTATACATTGCAACTGGCAACTAGGGTTAGAAACAGATTTTTTTTCTATGGAATATCTCTGAAATGGGGTCTTATGGAAGAATGGTGTTTTGTACACCGACTGTCACCCCAAAACTGCAGCAAGGAAATTTTGGGCATGGAACGATATTTTCTGCAAGAAACCAGTGTATCACAGCGATTTCTTTTTAGAGCAGATTTTCTGCCAGTGTCTTGTACACTGGCTGTCCCCACAAAACTGAAGCAAGGACATTGTTGGCACAGAATGAAACCAGTATAACACAGCAATTTCTTTTGAGAGATTTCCTAACAGTGTCTTGTGCACAAACTGTCCCCCCTAAACTGCAGCAAGGAACTTTTAGGCAATCAAAATAAAGATGGTAAAGATGCAATCACCAGCAATATTAAAATCCCAAACTACTACTGTCTAGTTTTCCCTAACCTTGCTGTACCCCAACACTAACTAAGCTATCTAGCAGCTTTTCCTTCGTGAAATCGCTGGGTAACGGTGTGTCTGTCTGCTTTGAAAAAAGCACAGCAGAGAGAGCAGTGTGTTCAGTTCACAGTCTCTAATCGTAATGGCATTAAGCAGGAAATATAGTGACATAGATAAAACAGGGTCATGTGATTTTAGCAGCCAATTAGATCCCTATAACCCCACTGGTGATGTTCCTGACCCCCCTCTGTTCCCTGCACTGATTGGCTGTCCGCCAAAAGTACAGGAAGCAGCAACAATGGCGCGATCTGAAGCCTCGATCTCGATTTTTTACCTGATTTTGAGGAAAAAATCGGATCGAGAAAAATGTAAAAATCGACTCGATTTTAACTTTTCTTGATTAAATCGCTCAACACTACTTAACAATACTGGGTCTTCTTTTTCGGATTTCATTTCACAATTCACCAAATTTTTTTTATTGGTGAAAGCTCTGTGCTGCAGGTGGCTGGTTCAGCACTGGGACTCTTCTTTTGAGAAGCCATGCTGTTGTAACGGATGCAGTATGTAGCTGAACCTCGTCTTGCGGAAATTTGCAAGGCCTTCCTTTAAAAAGACATCTGGATTTCAGCATATGTTTTTCTTAAACCTTTATATTTTGCTCAGCATTGACATTGGCTTTCAAGATGTGTAAGCCGCCCCTGCCATAAGCACTATGTGGCGCTGATAACAAGCTGGATGGTCCCTCTCCTCTTATCCATTGTTTCCAT
Organism: Phyllomedusa bahiana; assembly: GCA_025379985.1. Classification (NCBI taxonomy): domain Eukaryota; kingdom Metazoa; phylum Chordata; class Amphibia; order Anura; family Hylidae; genus Phyllomedusa; species Phyllomedusa bahiana. The sequence goes on from JAODAL010012288.1 coordinate 79,140, forward strand.
AAAGTATCTCAAAATTGGTTTCCTCTGACCACAGAAAAGATTTCCATTTTGTCTCAGTCCATTTTAAGTAAGCTTTGGCCCAAAGAAAATCGCGTTGTTTCTGAATGGTGTTGATATATGGTTTCTTTTTTGCATGAGATTAAATTTGCATTTGTCATTTGCAAGGCTAACTGTTTTCAAACACTATGGGCCACATGTATGAAACCTGTTTAGGTCTGAAACTCACTGTTTTGCTCATAGTAACCTATGGGTAAAAAAGTGAGTTTTAGACCTAACAGTTTTCATATATGTGGCCCTATGATTTCTTAAAGTATTTCTGAGCCCGTACAATGATTTGCATGACTGATTCATGTCTGTTTAAATAAAGAGCTGCCTGAGGGCCCACAGATCATGAGTATCTAGCATTGACTGTTTGCCTTGTCCCTTGTGCACATAGATTTCGCTGAACTCTCTAAATCTTTTGATGATATTATGTACTCTAAGTGGTGGGATATTCAAAGTCTTTGTAATTTTATGTTGAGGAACATTTCTCTGAAATTGTTCCACAATTTTAGATGCAGATTTTTTTTACAGATTTGGTGAACCCCTGACCATCTTTGCTTCTGAGAGACTCTTCCTCTCTAACATACTTTTGTTTTATACCTAATCATGTGACTTGACCCTAAAGCTGTTTTTCATTAGTACCACTTACTTTTACAGGCTTTTGTTAAACCTGCTCCAACTTTTTTGTATTACTGTTCATTTCTAAATGAGTTAATTTTTAATATTAAATAAAAAAGTCTTAATTTTAACTTTGGATGTGTTCCATGTTCTGTTGTGAATAAATATGGTTATAAGATTTTCAAATCATTGCATTACTGTTTCCTTATATTTCACATAGTGTCCCAACTTTTAGGAAATTGTGGGCTGTATAACTTAAATCTCCTGGACCCTGCAGCTGGATCTGTAACAGGGCACCTGCACTATTATATTCCATAATATATACTGGTGTCCTGTAAGGTATAGGGAGTCATAATAGAGAACCTGTCACATAGGTTATGCCCCCCTTGCTGAGAACAGCACAAGCTAGTAACAGACCTGCTGTTTCCAGCGCTGTGCCCCTTATTCTGTAAGATGCAGTTCAGAATAGGCAGTTTTCAGCCTGTGTTACCAGAAAAGAGTCCAGCTAATTCATGAAAATAGTCAGTTTAACTCATGACCCGCCCACCTGAGGCTAACACCTGCTTATGAATAAGCTGGACTATTTTCTGGCTAAAAACTGCCAGATTTGAGCATTAAATGCTCTGAAACGGCTGCATCTCACAGAATAAAGGACATAGTGCTGGAAACAGCAGGTCTGACACTAGCTTGTGCTGTCCTCAGCAAGGGGGGCATAAACTATGTGAAAGGTTCACTTTAAGTTCCCTCAGATACCAGGGCTTAGAATTGACTGTAACCTCTCTACCTCCTGTTGTTATACTCCTGAATTCACTCCTGTCATCTTTTAAAGGGAATGTATTGTCAGGAAATTACATATTGAGCCACATGTATGAAAACTGTCTAGGTCTATAAGACTTTCACTGTTGCCCATAGCAATAGACCAATCAGCGTTCCTCTTTTATTTCATATAGTGCTATGAAAAAATGAAAGGAGAGCTCTGATTGGTTGCTATGGCCAACAAAGAAAGTTTTACACCTAGCCAGTTTTCATACATGTCTCCTATTATGTTTATCCATTTTTTATATACATATGACTCTTAAAAAAATTATGGTGTTTATTTTTTGTTTGTTACTATCCACATCTAAACCTTAAAACATTTCGAATTTGGCAATAGCTACTGGATCAGTCCTGATAGGGTGACGTTTTCTGTTTTCTACGCCAAACAAACAAAACCTATAAGAAAAGCATACAATTTATTTAAATCTATAAACACAAGAAAAAGAAACATAATAAAAATATAGGAATGGTGTCAATGTCAATTCAAACTCAAATAGAACTGTACGACTAATAGATTATTAAATAGAGAATCAACTTGTCCCCCTGATGAAGCTGGGCGTTGGGGTTTCAGTGCCTCTTTTATTGGTCTGTATGCATATTATGGCACATTGATCACTCATTTTGGAGGGTATTATTGCAGTATTATTGTACTATGAAATTTGGTTAATTTTGTGTATACCTCTATATTTTTCCTTTGAGTTGATTCTCTACTTAATAGTCTATTTGTCATACAGTTTCATTTGAGGTTTTATCCAAATTGTTACCATTCCTATATTTTTATTATGTTTCTTTTTTATATATTTATGGATTTAAATAAATTGCTTTCCTAATAGGTTTTGTTTGTTTGGTGTTGTTTGTTAGTGTTTTTCTGCCTATTATATAATTCTCTGACCTTTTGGTCTTGTGTTTGGCGCTTTTCTCTTTTTTATTAGGGTGGCAGAGTTAAAGACAGCTGTATGGTACTGCTGAATGCATAGATAAGACAGAATTGCAAAGTTTTACACATAGAAAATGCTCTTCATGTATATCCGTAATATCCGTAATCTCTGGGGGAGGGAGTTGTGCCTCCTGAAGACAGTTTTAGATTACATTCACACAGTGGAATGTAACACAAATTTCAGCTTAGAAATCTATGCCAAATCCATGTGCATTGAGCTGGGAATCTATGCCCTATTATATATATTAATGGAAATCCCCTGTGTAGTTATTACTACAAACTATGGGGCACATTTTTCCATTTGTGGATATATCCATACCCCAGAAAAAAATAAGTGATTTGTGTCACGAAGGACTCTATGAACAGTAGGTGAATCCTCTGATTACCGTGTAACCTACGCCGGGGAGCGGAGTCTAAGAGGCCTTTGTCTTCGCCGGAGTCCGCGGTAATGCAGGATGGACTTTGCCACAGGGAAACCCCCCCGGTCGCTACCCCCGACGCATGCCCTAGTAGTGACAGCCGAAGCAGGAGGAGTAGACACAGAGCTGACCGGAACGTGGATCCGAAGCACGGATGAACAGGCTAGGCAGGAACAGTACGTGGCAGATAAAGGTCAGCACGATGGATGAAGACAGGACCAGGACCACAGACGGTAATACAAAGGTATTCGCTATAGAGAGCACAGAAGGACGTCACTAGTGAGCGGTCACCAACAACAGCTGTGGTGAGGTCAGAGAGTGACTGTTCTCAAAGATGCAGCCTGGATGTCCCAATAGATATGCACCATCAGTCGGTATCCGGAAGTCAGGTGGTCAGCAGTGGGGTTCCTATGAGAGTTGGAAATACCAGAAGCGGGTGAGATTACAGAGGATTTTCTCCAGCTGAACCCTGGGTACATGGAGACTCTTGGGATCAGGCGTCATGAGTGAGGTACAACCCAAAACTTTTTCTAAGTTTGCAACAGACTGCATTGTGATTGGGGAATGGGAGTTAAGCCTAACTGTACCAAAGTCTGGTCTGAAGCTGCTTCTTATCAAGCTCTTCGTGACCCTGGATGCAGAGAGACCCTGTGACGGGAAGCACTAAAACGTAGCCAAGTGGAACTCATGTGTGTGTTAAGATTGTTGTGCAAGCAACAGTTACTTGTTTATTATTTGACTGCCAAGCATATGTGCATCTCTTCAAAAGGCGTAATAAAAGACACGTTGTTTGTTCTTAAGAGTTGAAACCACATGTATCACAAGGGCAACAGTCCCCCATATAAACCCATCACACTTACAACATACTGCTCTCACAGTGGGGCCAATGATAGCAAAATGTATTATCAGTACAGTAATATCATCCACACAAAATTGCACATAATGGTGTACCCCTAAATTGTGCCAGCCATATAGCATACAATAATCCCTTCCACTAAGGCTCCTCCAAGCCTAGCCCCCATCGTTTAGTATCACGTACTTTCTAAAAAATTAGCAAGTGTATCTTAAAAATACAGGATTTACATATTTGGCTCATACAATTTTTTTTTCCCTTTTTTACACCAATAAACAGGTGCACATAGCTCAACAATTTCCTGACTTTCTCCTTGAAGTTCCTGCACTGTTCTTTTCTCTTTTAATAGGAAGTCAATCAACCAATGTAGTTATGGCTTGAGGTGCCAGTCTGTACTATAAGAGATCAGTAATGGCAAACTACATAGAGCAACAGCAATTTATGTTTGATCTCATCCATCAGGTCAGATGGGTGGCATTTGGGAGAATGCTGAGAATCGAGTACTATTTAATTGAATCTTAAACAAATGCTTGTTATAAAGTTATTGAGTCAAGGACCAACAAAAAGAAGTCTTCTAGCCACATTGTGGCCTTTCTGGTAATATAAGAGTTATTCTTGTATGGTATACGGTAATTTAATGATGCTTTTGCAAACAGACCACTGTATGTTACAGAATTACATATCATAAACATCTGGGCAACCTATCTAGCTTTCCTGAAAACCCAAGATTTGGATGTTATTGCAGTTAACCTCAATTATTTATTGCCACATATGCCTCATGTGCCCCAAATATGAATAAAGCTCTACAGTGTAAGGAGTCCACCAACCAAGTTTCTTTATCTCCTTGTCAGGGAGATGAGATAAGGGCTCCTTATGTGGTAGAGCTTTATCCTTCCTTGGGTTTGTCACATGGAGGAAACCTGTGGTCACTGGTGGTTTTCTTTCATTGGGAACATCTTTACAGTGTTAGGTTATGTCTACACAGCATGGTATAGTGGTCAGATATTCGGCTCATTCAGTATTTAGAATCTGCCGTAAATGTGACACTACACAATCCACACCATAGTTCAAGGGGTGAACTATGGTTATTTCACACCTTTAATTTCCACATCAAGTAAAAAATCTACAACATAGTTCAAAGGGTGAAGATTTTCATATAAGTTTTGGTGCAGATCCTGACACAAATTCCCCATTACTCTGTATAGCTTTAGAATTACTAGGGCATTGTAATCAATATTGTCTAATACAGTGGGGGAAAAAGTATTTAGTCAGTCATCAATTGTGCAAGTTTTCCCACTTAAAAAGATGAGAGAGGCCTGTAATTGACATCATAGGTCGACCTTAACTATGAGAGACAAAATGAGAACACAAATCCCGAAAATCACATTGTCTGATTTGGAAAGAATGTATTTGCAAATTATGGTGGAAAATAAGTATTTGGTCACCTACAAACAAGCAAGATTTCTGGCTCTCACAGACCTGTAACTTCTTCTTTAAGAGGCTCCTCTGTCCTCCACTCATTACCTGTAGTAATGGCACCTGTTTGAACTTGTCATCAGTATAAAAGACACCTGTCCACAACCTCAAACAGCCACACTCCAAGCTCCATTATCATGAAGACCAAAGAGCTGTCGAAGGACACCAGAAACAAAATTGTCCCAGGCAGCGGAGACTGAATCTGCAATAGGCAAGCAGCTTGTTGTGAAGAAATCAACTGTGGGAGCAATAATTAGAAAATTGATCTAGGGCTCCACGCAAGATCTCACCCCGTGGGGTCAAAATGATCACAAGAACGGTGAACAAAAATCCCAGAACCACACAGGGGACCTAGTGAATGACCTGCAGAGAGCTGGGACCAAAGTAACAAAGGCTACCATCAGTAACACACTATACCGCCAGGGACTCAGATCCTGCAGTGCCAGATGTGTCCCCCTGCTTAAGCCAGTTCATGTCCGGGCCCATCTGAAGTTTGCTAGAGAGTATTTGGATGATCCAGAAGAGTATTGGGAGAAAGTCATATGGTCAGATGAAACCAAAGTAGAACTGTTTGGTAGAAACACAACTTGTTGTGTTTGGAGGAGAGAGAATGTTGAGATGCATCCAAAGAACACCATACCTACTATGAAGCATGGTGGTGGCAACCTCATGCTTTTGGGCTGTTTCTCTGCAAAGGGACCAAGACGACTAATCCATGTACATGAGATTTTGAGTGCAAACTTCCTTTCATTAGCAAGGGCATTGAAGATGAAACGTGGCTGGGTCTTTCAGCATGACAATGATCCCAAGCATACCACCAGGGCAAAGAAGGAGTGGTTTTGTAAGAAGCATTTCAAGGTCCTGGAGTGGCCTAGCCAGTCTCCAGATCTCAACCCCATAGAAAACCTTTGCAGGGAAAGTCCGTGTTGCCCAGCGACGGCCCCAAAACATCACTGCTCTAGAGGAGATCTGCATGGAGGAATAGGCCAACATACCAGCAACAGTATGTGCCAATCTTGTGAAGACATACAGAAAATGTTTTACCAAGTATTGAGATGACTTTTGTTATTGACCAAATACTTATTTTCCACCATAATTTGCAAGTAAATTCTTTCCAAATCAGACATTGGGATTTTCAGGATTTGTTTTCTCATTTTGTCTCTCATAGTTGAGATCTACCTATGATGTCAATTAGATGCCTCTCTCATCTTTTTAAGTGGGAGAACTTGCACAATTGGTGGCTGACTAAATACTTTTTTTTCCCACTATAATTAGACAGTGTAAACTTAGACTATATGCGTATGCATATTTATGCTAAGGTTGGGAGATGTATGGCTTGACCAACAAATGTTTCATGTGCATCTCCGACACAAATCTTAGTGGTTTAAACATTACTTCTTCGTGCCCCTCTTCTCTAAGCTATGTACATTAAGCCTATGTTCACACGGCTTATTTGCAGGGCGTAATTACGCCCCGCAATTACGCCGTGTGGACGGGGGCGGGGCGGGTGCGGGGGGCCGGCACCTCGCCGGCCTATAGACATTCATTACCAGCGGCGCGTATACGCCGCTGGTAATTCACATGTCACTTATCTCCCCCCGCGGCGTATTCGCCGAGCGGGGAGAGGAGACATAATCCATAGTTCTCTATGACTGGGACGTATTCCAGCCATAATTCGCACACTCCGGCGCGTAATTACGGACTGAAATATGTCCCATTTTAAGCCGTGTGAACATAGCCTAACTGGTTCCTGAGCACCATATTAATTGTATGCCTACTCTTTTTGGGGGAAATTCTTAACAAAGTTGTCTGTAGTTTCCTAAATTCATCTAATTTGGTAAAAATTATGGTAGATCATCTGCTTTTAGTTTTGTATCCTTACTTTTTTTGGAAAAACAAATTAGTACACACTTCCGAACCATTTCCCCTAATTTGGACAGAATAGTAGTAGACCACCTGCCTCTAGTTCCTGAGCACCATAACAATTCTATGCTTACTTTTTTTTGGAACAACAAACTAGTACACACATCCAAACCATTTCTCCTAATTTGACCAAGATAGTACTAGACCACCTGCCTCTAGATCCTGAGCACCATAACAACTGCATGCTTACTTTTTTTGGAAAGACAAATTAGTACACATTTCCACACCAATTACCCTAATTTGGTCAAGATGGTAGTAGACCACCTGCCTTTGACGTTACAATTTCCAGACTGTTTAAATTACAGAGAACTGTGCTGGGCTCATCATACCCCTACGCATTTTCACTTCAAGCCCAAGCTTGACTGTAGATCTAGGGAAGTTTAGGACCTTCAATTGAAAATAATCCCATTTCAGTGTCTATTTTACAAACGCCTCATTATCTGTGCAGAGTGTACTGGGAAGACAGGTGACTTTCATTACGTCTACCCACTACAAGACAGCAGTAAAACAGTAATTGCATGCTTCTCTTACAACAGTCTCGTTAAATAGCACTCTACACTAGCGCTCATTCATTGCTTTTGGGAAATGCGTACATTACATCAACTAGGAAGATTTTTTTACTGGACGTATAAAAGGAACAGAGTTGTTGCCAAAGGGTTAACCCCCATTTCGCATTTACTGCAGTTAGTGAAAAGGTTAAAGGTTTCCATTCATCCTTGCTGTTTGCTGATCTTCTTGCAGGTTGTTAAATAGAGCTCTTTATCTAGAGTTCACAATCAGCAGTAACAGGTTAGTAGAGTGCTTCACTTCTGGGAAATGATGAGGAGAGTGAGATGGAGAGTGTTGGATGTCCAGGCAGGGGGTTCGACTGCTGTCACGGCAAATGTGTAAAGGAGAAAGAGAGGCAGTAACAGGACGGATTTCAAAACCACAAGCTAGCTCGTTATTTCAGTGCTGTGCAAAACATTTACACTGCAAACACACTGCTACACAACAAAGATTTACTTTATATCATAGACATCGGCCTCATAAGAGACCTATTTTATCCAAATTTAAAGGGAGACTTTTTCCAGCAAAGTTCCAAAACTGAATGGGTTAATTAAAGCACAAAATATGTAAGCATCCCATTTATTAACCACAGAATACCCAGTTTTTCCATAGGAGAGGATATTAAGAGAACTGCACACAGCCTGTGCTCTACTGAACAGAAAACTAACCAACATTTGGGAATCAGTTCTATTGAGGTCTTTGAGAAAACAAAAAAAATGCTTGGCTCCTAAGATTGACTAATTGGCTCCTAGATCCCACAACTTCCAGACCTGAACTAACCAGGAAAACTACATTAGTCATTTCCAGTAAGGAAATCTACATAAATTAGACCGTGCAGCTGAGAATTGAGGTAATAGCTTTACTCTACTTCTTCTGACCATACATGACTGATGCTTCAACATAAATTCATAAGTACAAAAGCTGCTTTACACTTGTGGCCACCCAAAATGACAATGAAGACTAGTCTGCTCAAAATGATTGCTGATAATGATGCCATATGATGGACCTTATTATTACATAATAGTTGGTCTAGATGAAGGAGGTAGTTTTTCCAAAGGGATTTTCTGGGTATGTTCACACGGCGCCTTTGTGGCACGTAATTGCGCTGCAATACGCCCGAAGTACGCCCCGCTAATATGGGATCTCTCGCAACCTTATGCCAGCAACAAGGTCATGAGGAACGAGATATTGGGGATCTGGTGCAGAATCGGCGGCATCCGCGGCCCTGGATAATGCGTCCGCCTTGACGTTCTTGGCAGCCGGTCGAAAGTGCAGGTTAAAGTTGAAGCGGGAGAAGAATAAAGACTAACGGGCCTGACGAGGATTCAGAAGACGAGCTGTTTGCAGCTACAGGAGATTTTTAGGGTCTGTATAGATGGTAATAGGATGAAGGACACCTTACAAAAAATGTCGCCATTCCTCCAAGGCTAGTTTAATGGTCAGAAGTTCTCTGTCCCTGACAGCATAGTTCTTCTCAGCCGGAGAAAAGGTACGCGAGAAAAACCCGCAGGAAACAAACTTGTCCTTGGAGGACTTCTGGAGAAGGACAGCCCCGGCACCAACTGAGGAAGCATCAACTTCAAGGTAGAAGGCTTTCTCAATATCCGGACGATGGAGTATTGGGGCGGAAGCGAAAGCAGTTTTCAGTTGGGTAAAGGCTTCTTCTGCTTCGGAGGTCCATAGGCGTGGATTACTACCTGTCTTGGTGAGAGAGACGATAGGCGCCAAAAGAGTAGAAACGTGTTAGATAAATTGGCGATAATAATTCGCAAAGCCAATAAAGTGCTGGATAGCCCGTAGGCCTATGGGACGTGGCCAGTTAAGCACAGCAGACAGCTTCTCTGGTTCCATCTGGAGACCCTGCGAAGAGACAATGTATCCCAGGAAAGGCAAACTGGAGTGCTCAAACAAACACTTCTCCAATTTGGCGTAGAGGGGGTTGCGCCGAAGGCGGATGAGAACCTGACAGACATGAGTCCGATGAGACTCGAGATCCGAGGAGTAGATCGGAATGTTGTCTAGGTAGACTAGAACACAGACATATAGCAGGTCATGAAAGATGTCGTTTACAAACTCTTTGAATACGGCCGGGACATTACAGAGCCCAAAGGTCATGACCAGTTATTCAAAATGACCGTCCCGGGTATTAAACGCAGTCTTCCACTCATCCCCCTGGCGGATGGGGGTGAGATTGTAAGCACCCCGGAGGTCGAGTTTGGAGAAGACTGTGGCCCCCTGGATTCTGTTAAACAATTCAGAAATCAACGGCAGTGGGTAGCGGTTCTTGATGGTAATTTGTTCAGACCGCGATAGTCTATGCAAGGCCTCATGGACACATCCTTCTTCTCAGCAAAGAAAAACCCCGCCCCTGCAGGAGATGGAGTCTCAGCTTGTTTCTTACAAAAGACATCTGAAAATTCGTTGTAGTGTGCGGGGAGTCCAGAGAGAGCAGGGGCAGCTGGCTGAAGAGTTGAGGCACCCACAAAACGAGATGGATGAGAAAATGAGATGCAAGATGAGTGACACCGATTACTTCATCGAGTGACTTCACCAGAATTCTAGTCGATGTTCGGACTGTGCCTGTGTAACCAAGGAAGTCCCATGAGAAGCGCACTAGAAAAGCAGGGTAGTACAAGAATCGAAATTTGTTCCTGATGCAGAACACCAACGCGCAAGTTAAGAGGCTGGGTACGATGCCGGATGGTGCAGGAGAGTACCTGTCCGTTCACCGATGAGACGGAGAGAGGCTGTGCCAGAGGAACCACAGGCAGATGGAATTTGGAGACCAAAGCAGGATGGATGAAATTACCCGCAGAACCTGAATCCACAAAGGTGGCCACTTGAAGACTCGAGCCGGATGGTAGAATTAAATTGACTGACATGGTCAGAGGTGGAGAGGTAGAATCTTCACCCAGGTTTGCCTCTCCCACAAAACCTAGGCTCTGGAGTTTCCTGGACGGATCGCGCAGTCTCTTAGAAGATGCTCAGAGGACCCACATTAGAGACACAATAAAATATTCTTCCTGCGGGTCTTTTCTTCTTCGGATAGATGGGCTCGGTCTACCTGCATAGGTTCCTCCCGAGATGCTGCACAGAGAGGTTGAAGCGGTAACTGAAAAACGGGTGCAAGGTGTGGAACCCTGCGGGGGTTGAACTTCTTGTTGACGCTCAGCAAAACGAACATCGATGCGGGTGGCCAGAGAGATGAGGTCATCCAGACATGTAGGCAGGTCATGCCCTGCTAGTTCGTCTTTGATGCGCCCGGCAAACCCTCCAAGAAGGTCGCGACCAGAGCCTCATTGTTCCATGACAGTTCAGAAGACAGGGTCCAGAACTGTACAGCGTACTGTCCCACCATGGAGTCACCTTGTCGGAGTTGGAGAAGCGAGGAAGCAGCAGAAGAGGCACGTCCAGGCTCTTCAAATGCTTTACGGAGTAACCCGGGCCAGTGCTTCACCGGATAGCAGGGAGATGATGAATGCCCCCTTGGCCCGATCTGAAGCAAACTGATGGGCTAGACCCTCAAAGTGAATCATACATTGATTCAGAAATCCTCGGCAGGCCTTAGGGTCATAGCTGTATCGAGGAGGCAATGGCAAGTGCAGGAAGGAGCTACTTGGCATGGCAGGAGCAAGAAAGGACACTGGAACGGGAGCTGGAACGGAAACCGAAGCGGACAGAGCCTTAGGTAGTCAGGTCGCTAGGTTCTGAAGCATCATGAACAACTGCTCTTGGCGAGCACCTTGGCGTGCAATTTCAGCCACGAGACTGTCGGTAGCGGGAAGGACTTTGCTGCAGGGAAACCCCCAGGTCGATACCTTCGATGGAGGTCCTGGCGGTGACAGCCGAAGTGGTAGGCACGGAACAGGCCAGAATGTAGAGGGGCAGCACAGGAGGACTGGCAGGCACGGCTGGAACGACGTCAGCAGATGAAGGTCAGACAGGTAGCAATACGGATGCAGACAATAGCAGAAAAGATAAGTGAGACGTATGCACGAAAGAAACTCAAGAAAAGGACACCAACAACTGGGCACGGAGAGCAGGAAACGTCATCCTTAAAAAGCTCCTGCAAGAAATGGATTGGAGGAGCACAATTAGCTGTTGCGCGCTGGCCCTTTAAATCTAGGGAACTGATGTGCGCGTGCCCCTAGTGGGGAGAAAGATTCAAAGGAGCGCACCTACTGAGGAGGAAGCAGGACAGGTGAGTACAGGACAGGCAGGAGCTGGGAGCGAACAGCAGCCCTGGGCGCAGCGCGGGGACGACCATCAGCTGGGTAACGGACGTGCCTGTGGTCTGGGAGTTGGACCGCAGCACAAAAACTGTCTAGATCTAAGACTTTCTTTGTTGCCCATAGCCACCAGTCAGAGCTACTCTTTCATTTTTTAAGAGCACCATATGAAATGAAAAGGGGAGCTCTGATTGGCTTCTATGGGCAACAAAGAAAGTCTTAGACCTAGACAGTTTTCATACATGTGGTCCAAATTTTTTGTTTAGATTTTTTTGCAATATTTTTTTTTTGCCAGTTTTCTCTAACTGTGAAAGAACACTTAGGGCGACATGTCCAAAAAGTTCCGTATCTACCCCAGTTTTAGGCACATTAAATCAGTGTAAAGTGCGCCTGAAAGGCTTTCTAAAAATTGGCGTCAGGTACACCTTGCATAGATTACTTAATGCGTCTAAAATGGCACATCGTATCAAAAAGGGGCGCATTGCATCAAAAAAGGGGGCATTGTATCCAAAAAGGGAGCATCCTATCAAAAAAGGGCGCATTGCATCAAAAAAGGGGGCATTGTATTAAAAAAGGGCGCATTGCTCAACTCGCGCCACATAGCATATTATTGGTAGTATATAGTATGCGTCTATCGAAGGCTCATTGCCCGACAGGGGCGCATAACATATATAATGCGCCTCAGTAGGCGCATTGGCCGACGGGGGCGCACAGTGCACCATATTTAGGCGCATTACAAAGTGTCATTCCCGGCATATAATGCACCTAGTTTTGGTGTACGACACTTCATTTACAACACGAATATGGCGTAAAAAGTAGGTTTGCCGCAAAATAGAACAAAAAACTGGCGTTGGCGTGTTAGGACATGTCGTCCTTAATGGCCATGCACACTAATCTTATTTTGCTTCAGCTGTTACCGATCTCTATGTAGTGTTATTACAAATAGTAGGTAATTACACAATGATTTATTTTTTCTTTTTCTGCACTGAGGAGGTTTTCTTCACACTTATCAAGAGCTGCTGATAATATTTACACTTCTCTGACCAGAGCTGACCAGAAAAAGGGACAATCAAGCGAAGCTTGCTATCAGAGCTCAGAGCTCAGAGCTCAGAGGGAAAGTCAGGGACAAGCTACAAAGTCATGTACATAGGGGAACTGTAATAAATCATACAAAAAAACCCCAATTAAAAATATAATAGTAGCTAGTCAATATGTGAAAAAAAAATTATGGAAGTGTCCCTTTAAGAAGAAATAGGCCATTCTGAGATTTAAAGCCAATCCTTAGTTGGCTTCCACCATGTGCTTAACATCGTAATAAAATTAGAAAATGAAACTCATGTTTAGTGTTCTGTTAGAGGCCAGGAATGGCTGTGCCCAATATCCTGATGTATATGTTAGGCTATGTTCACACGGCTTAAATTGGGACGTATTTTGCCCCGTATTTTGTGGGGTACTGCGCTCAATACGGGGTGAAATACGTCCCAATAATTACGGTAATCCATAGTTCTCATAGAGAACTATGGATTACGCCTCCTCTCCCCGCTCGCCCAATACGCCGCGGGGGGAGATAAGTGACATGTCAATTATTCACGGCTGACCAGCACGAGCTCCCAATTCTTGTGCAGCAATGTACAGCATTAATTCCTGTGCCTTCCTGCACAAAAAACGCATTGAAAAACGCACCAAAAACGCACTGTGTGAAAGCACCCTTAGTGAACTTCTTTTGACCAGTGTCCCAGCTGAAGAGAAGTGGTGCCAAAGCACTGTGTTGCTACCACCATACTTTATAATGGATGTTTAGATGATGATCTTTAGATGATGAACTTGTTTTTCATCCAACCTTTTTTTGTTTGTTTTATAATTAATTAGGTTTTCTGACCCATATGGGAAAATTACATGGCCAGAGTTAAGCTATCAGGCATGCAGGGGTTTTCATGTAATATACATAATGTTTTATATCCAACTTTAAGTATATTATATTTTGATATCACCCCATTTTTTAGATCTGACATGCGTCACTTTATGTGGGAATAAGTTTTTGATACTTTTATTTATACATGTGATTCAGAGACTGTTTTCTCGTGCCACATTGTGCTTTCAGTTAGCAAGAAATATTGGTCCAAGCAATCCTTGTTTTTTTGTGAAAAATATTTGTTGTGAAAATTAGAAAACATTTGCAATTTTCAAAGTTCGAACATTTTTTAAATGTCTTTATTTTTTTTACATTGGGGGGTTAGAAATTTAGTAGTAATTTTTCAAATTTTCAAGAAAATTTGTAACATAGTTTTTGTTTAGGGACCAATCCGGTTCTGACGTGGCTTTGAGGGGCCTGTATGTTAGATACCCCATAATGACCCATGTAAGAAACTAGCCCCCTTATGTATTAAAAACGATTTGGGAAGTGATTAAAAATTAGGTTTTCACGGAAATTAAGAAAAAGGGGAGGTGCTTTTAAAAATGTCATTTTTTTTTACAGTTTTTAAATTTTTACCTTTTTATTCATTATTCACTGGAAAACACAATAAAATGTGACCGGGAAATTCAATCAATATTGTTTTCCCCCGTTCCCCATATGTAAACTCGGGGGCGTCGCTGGGCAGATTCTTCGGGGCACGAGCCCGAATGAACCCGCCTTGCCCAGTCTCGGCGTCTCCAGGCCGCTGCCTTGGCCTGGAGCCCTCCTGTGTGCGGGCGGCGCCTGCCGATGTCTTGACTGCGCGGCCGTTTCACAGCAGCCGCGCAGTCAGAGTCGGGGGGGGGCCCAGGAGGGATCTTTCCCCGTCCTGTTCCTCCCCTGTATGTATGGTGCTCACCGAGCGCCGTACATCATCGAGCGTCGCAAGGGGGGGTGACGCGCCGCTTTCTTCCCCCCCTGCGAGCGGGGACCCTCAAGGGGGAAATATTCCGGCCGGAGGAATCCCGGGCCCGCGAGAGGCGTAAGCAGCGTGTGACATCACGCTGCTTATACCGCTCTCAAGCGCAGAAACCCGGACGCGCGGCCCGGGCCCATTGGGTAATTTTGGTTTTTTTATTTTATTTTTATTAGGTAAGGGGGCAAAACTGGCTACGGGGGGGCAGGGCAAGACACTGGCTAAGGGGGGGCAAGACACTGGTTAAAGGGGGGAAGACATGGCACAAGGGGGGCAAGGCAAGACACTGGTAAAAGGGGGGGAAAGGGCAAGACATGGCTACAAGGGGGGCAGGGCAAACACGGGGCAAAAAGGGGGCGGGGAAAGACATGGACAAAGGGGGGAAGACACTGGTACGGGGGGCAAGACATGGTAAAGGGGGGCAAGAAATGGTACAAGGGGGCAAGACACTGGCACAAGGGGGCAAGCATGGCTTCAAGGGGGGAAAGGGACACTGGCTACAAGGGGGCAAGACTGGCTAAAGGGGATAAGGGTAAAGGGGGCATAATGGCTACAGGGGAAAGAACTGGCACAAGGGGGCATTTGGCTAAGGACAAACACGGGTACAAGGGGGCAAAATAGCACAGGGCAAGACACTGCTACAGGGGCAAAATGGCAAAGGGGGCAAGAACTGGCTACAGGTGCATAATGGCTCAGGGGCAAGACACTGGCTACAAGGGGCATAAGGGGCCCAGGAGGCAAGACACTGGCTACGGAGGCAGAAAATGGTAGGGGGGCATATAGGGCTAAGGGGGGGCATGTCAGGGGCTAGGGGGGGGATATATGGCTAAGAGGGCATGTCACTGGTACGGGGGGGCATATATGGAAAAGCGGGGCATGCCCTGGCTACAGGGGGCATTCACTGGCTAAGGGGGGGCATGTCCTGGTACAGGGGGCATGTCAGGGTACAGGGGGGAGATGTCACGGGCAAGGGGGGGGCTATTGGCAATGGGCATATCATGGCTCAGGGGGAAAATTATTGGCTATGGGGCAGTATGGGAAACGGGGGCTAATAACCTGACTACAAGGAGCATGTTGGGGCTACAGGGGGATTTTATGCCTAAAGGGGGCAGTAACCTACCCCTACGGGGAAGAAACCTGGATAGAGGGGCTAATAACCCTGGCTGGGGGGGCTCAACCGGGCTACAGTGGGCTACACCGGGCAAGGGGCCAAATTACCTACGGGGGGTAATTATTCCAGGGGGCACTATAGAGGGGGGTTTTGTTAGAGATAGGAAATTGTAGAAAATGTGATAAAAGAGAGTTAAGATGTTTGTTTTGTACTTTTTTCAGTGAAGAGTTGTGGACGGTGAAAGACGTCAGGGTCTGGACAGATGGAGAAAAGAAAGAACGGAAAACTTTCGAGACGTTCCCGTGTCACTAAATTTTAACTGCGTGTAATCACTTTTTTTTCTCTGAGCATCTACATACAAAGGTTTTCTCTGTTAAAAACATCCCAGTTCCAATGAGACGCAAAAAAACCGTGTTACCAGCCCTACTCAGAAAAACTTAAGGCCCGAGCCCCCGGGGTTTTTTGGGGCCCTAGCAACACCCCTGGTGGGAACTAGTGCGCTCTTTTATCAACAGAAGTCTCTGCAAGGAGGGGCACTTACTGGGGCTTTGAGGGCCTCATTTTATTGTGATTTTTAATAAAACCCCAAAAAAACCCATATTGGGGAAAACACCCCTTAAAAGGGGTTTGTCAGGAGTGCCTTATTGCTAAGAAGCAAATGCAAGCCCCGGAGGAGATAGAGAGAGAGACAGTGCCAGAGCAAGGGGCTAAGGGGTCGGGTGTGAAATGTTTATCAAAAAATCAAAATACAAAATGTGGGGTTCTGTATAGAAAAGACAACAGCTTTTCCCCCCAGCGTTGAAAGCTTCTTATGTTCCCTGTCATCAGAAAAGCGGGGTCTACTCGATAAACACACTACAATAGTGGGATTCTGTAACAAAACACAACATATTTCTACCCCTGGCCTTGAAAACTTTGCGTCATCTCATCAAATTTGAAACTTTCTTGCGCAAGACCCGGCCAGCAGCCTTGGGAGGTCGATCTAATAGAAACTTTGAAGTAACTAAAGGGCAGGTAAAGCAGCCTGTAGCTCTCTCAGACTGCAATTTTTGTAAACACATATATTAGAAAAGTGATTAAAAG
>JAODAL010012289.1:0-96059 GCA_025379985.1 Phyllomedusa bahiana
TTCCCAATCCCCCCCATTCAAGTAAAATGATGGTTAAACCCATACTCCCTTTCTGGCATTTTTTTAAATTTGTGGGTGATGCATTTTTAAGGGGTTTAAAAAAAATGCTGTGGAACAAGCCCAGGATAGGAATGGTGTGTGATTTTTTTTCTGGGGTTTTTAAAAACCTTTAAGTGTGTTGCCAAAGATGTCCCCACTTAACCATTTTAAACTTTTTGGGGAAATGTTAATTCCGCTTTCCCCCTTTTTTGGGTAAAAATAAAGGGTTTTTGTTGCTCTCCCATAGATTTTTAAGGGGTCACCCGCTCAAAAACTACTATTCTTTCCTATCGACAAACTTGTCAAAGGGATGGCGACTATCGACCATCGACCGATTTCGAGGGCCCAAAGGGGAATCGCCCAAACACTAAAATTTGATTTGTCTTTTAGAGCCTGATTTTGCCAAAATTTCTTTTTTTGACCGCAATGTTCCCTTTGCAAGCCCCCAAAAACCCCTTTTCCCCGGGTACCAAACCCCTAAAAGAAAACCCCATTTTAAAATTTTTACCCCCCAAAGGGAAAAAATTAAATTTGGGGGTATAGTGTGTTTTTTAAAAACCCCGGGTTTTTAAACTCAAAAATTTTTAAACTTTTGAAAATTTGAAAATGAAAAATTTTATTTTTTCCATCAAAAATGTGGGTCTAAAAAACCAAAAGCTTTCTTTTTTTCATGGAATGTTGGAGAAAAAGCATCCCAAAATTTGTTAGACAATTTCTGTCAAATACAGAAATAACCTACTTGTACTAGGAAATTGGGCAAACAGCAAGGCTCAGAAGGGAGAGAGTGCTGTTTGTCTTTTAGATTTGCAAGACCCCTAAAGAATCATTTCAGTAGAAACATCCAGAAGTTACCCCATTTTCAAAACTACACCCCTCAAAAATGTTATCTAGAGGTGTAATGATGAGCATTTTCAGGCCACGGATGTTTCATAGAAATTTTTGCTATTAGGACTGTAATAATGATATTTTTTTCCAATAATAAAAGTATTTAGTCCAATTAGTCCAAATTCTTTAATGTTTTCAGAGAGGAAGGGTAGAAAGAGCACTCCACAATTTTTACTCAATTATGGCGTTTGGCTTTTTGAGTTTTGCTGGAATGGTGTTTTTGGTGCCTTGTTTCATTGGCAAATTTCCTAAGAAATTGAAAAGCTTTGAGAATGTTATAAAGTTCTGCAAAAAATTTTACCAAAAATTTTTTTGGGGGGGGGAAAGTGACAAACCCTTTGGTTTTCATCTAGGGGTACAATGAGAATTTATTTGATGAGGTGATGAAATTCAACCTGGACATTTTTCAGTGGAGGGAACAGGAACGTCTGACTACCACTCTATCCACCATTCCCAAAAAATCCAGCCCAGATAAGAAACCTATAAAAGCATCAGTAAAAAAAGTAAGGAAATCTAGCTTTTCTGGATTCCTTCTTGTCATCTGGTTTTGAAACCAGGATGAAAAAGACACTCCCTTCAGTATGATTCCAGTTGTAGTCCTGCAAGGTATATTAACCCCTTACCACTGCAGCCAGTTTTGGCCTCTCGGGACAGAGCCCTTTTTTTTTAAATCTGACGGGGGTAAATTTTATGTGAAAAAAAATTTTTGACACTTTTCCCCTTATCCATGCGGTTCAGAGACTGTTTCCTTGTGGACATTGTTATTTAAGATGTAAGAATTTTTGGTCCAAAAAGTCCGGGTTTTTACTTTAAAAAATTTATAAAAGAAATCGTAAAAAAATTAGACAAATTTCCCATTTTCAAACTTAAAAAAAAAAATTTTCTGAAATGTAAACAGTTATTCCGCTCAAAACTTTTTTTGGGAAACTGCATTTACCACATGCCTACTGTATTTTTGGAATCTTTTTTTAAATGTTTTTTTTTATGACATTAGGGGGCTAAGAAATTTAGTAGCAGCTTTCAAATTTTCAAAAAAATTTGCAATATATATTTTTTTAGGGACCAACATTTTTTTGGGCCCCTTCCAAATTTTCCCCTGCCCGTAAATTTTTCTTTGGCCTTATTTTAATCCCTCCATAACTCCTTTATCTAATAAAACCCAACACCCCTTAAAAAAATTTAAAACTGCATTTAAAAGTTTTTTAAACCCATATGAAAGAAGGGGCGAACTTTCCCAAAAAACGAAGTGGAACCGTTTAAAATTTCAGGAAAACTTCGATTCTGAATGAATTTGAAGTTTGGGGTGTTTCCGGGGGAAAAGGGTGTTTTTTGAAAAAAAAATTTGGGCTGCAACACATGGCGTTACTTTGGGGAAAAAGAACTCAGGGGGAAGAAGGGCATACCTGCATAAAATTTTCAAGATGAACCCAAACCCAGGACCGGTGGGTTTTCTGGGAAGTAAACCACATTATATAAGCCGGGGCAACGCTGGAACCTCATTCACTCTCACTGTACTAAAGTGGGGGAAGGGTTTGCTGCCGCGGCTGTTTTATGATTGCTGAACTAAAACTCATTTTTTATACCTTTTTTTGGGGGGTGCACGCTTTTAAAGGACGGCTTTTTTTAAACCTTTTTTTATTCTATTTTGTGGGGTTTTGGAACTAAGTCCATGTGCGTCCCAAGGCAGCGTTTTTTAACTTTTTAATGCTATCTGCTCATTTCTTCAGCACATTGAATATTAAGGGGTTATCTAAGCCGTTCCTGTTATTCTTTTAAAAAAAAAACGGGTTTTTTACATTCCAAATACCACTTAATTTTTGGTTGCTCATTTCTTTTCCCGCAATTTAGATCCGGGGGTTTAATTTAAGCATTGTTCGGCTTTTTGTGGTTACTATGGAAACGTTTTTTTTTCACAACCAAAAAAAAATTTTTTCCTGAACATAATTCACAACCAAAGGGTTTAAATTTACAATTTTTTCCTGTTGTTCTTTACCAAAAAAATACACGCCTTTTTAAAACACGCTACAAAGCTGGTAATTTTTGGTTTTTCACTTTTTTTTGGCGAAATTTTTAATCCAGGGGTTAATTAAACGTTGTTCTGCGTTGTGGTCATAAAAAAAACTTTTCTTTTTCCCCAAACCAAAAAGAAATTTCCCTTTGTACATAATTCACAACCGAAGGTTAATTACAATTTTTGCTTTTTTGTTGAAAAGGGTAAAATACAACCTTTTTCAATATGCTACAACGCAAAATAATTTTTGGTTCCCTCATTTCTTTTGCGAAATTTTAAATTTCCAAAGGTTTTTAAATTTAAGTTTTTGTTTTGCTGTTGGGTCACTAAAAAAAACGTTTTTTTTTCCCCACCAAAAAGAAATTTTGCCTGTAGCATAATTCACAAGCAAAGGGGGTTAAATTAAAGTTTTTCTGTTGTTTTGTACCGAAAATACACCCCCTTTTAAAAACGCCAAAGCTGGAAATTTTTGGGTTGCTCATTTCTTTTCCCGCAATTTAAAACCCGGGGTTTTTAATTAAACGTTGTTCTGCTTTTGTGGCACTAAAAGAAATGTTTTTTTCACCGCCAAAAAAAAATTTTTTGGGGCCTGAGCAAAATTCAAAACCCCAAAGGTTAATTACAATTTTTTTTCTTTTGTTTGTACCATAAAATAACACCCTTTCCTAACACGCAAACAAAGTTTGGAATTTTTTGGTTTCTCTTTTTCTTTGCGCAATTTAGCCCAAGGTTAATTAAGCATTTTTTTCTCTGTTTGGCCCACTAAAAAAAACATTCTTTTTCAGGCCTCCAAAGAAGAAATTTTGCCTGTAGCAAAATTCAAAACCCAAAGGGTTAAATTTAAAAGCCTTTTTGTGCTTTTATATTCAGTAAAATACACAGTTTTTTTTAAAAACGGCACATACAAAAAAATTTTAAATTGCCCCATTTTTTGGAGCGCAATTTAAAACCCAAGGGGTTTCCCCCAAGCTTGTTAGGGGGTTCTTTTTGGAGTAAATACAAGGGGTGTTTTTTAATCATATACAGATACTTAAATTCAAACATTGTCTGTACTTTTTAGAACAAACAGTATACAACAGAGAGGTGGCAGGCGCTTCACAGGGAAGTGGAAAGTGGCAAAAAACATTCCAGGAGCGGGCCCCAGTTTCGAAAGCACAGCAAGGGTAGTCGCAGCAAGAGTCACCCCCGGGGGAGGCCAAAAACTCCCCGCTGTCACTAGCGGCCTGTGTTATTCACCCAATCCTAGGGTTTTCTTGTTTGGTTGACAAAAGTCACCCCACTTTCCTCCCAAAATGACATCTGACAACCCCGAAAAGGCCGCTTTGGGGAAACTAAAGACAAAACCCTTATTTTTGGCATGGCCCGGGAGGGGGTCAGGGGTCCACCCCTGCCCCTAAACCCAAACCTCGTCCCACCCGGGTTCCCTCACCCCAAACCCTCCTATATGGTCTGGGCCAGCACCACAAATGTAGCGAGGATGACAATTTGGGGAAGGGAAAACCCCAGAAACTACTTGCAGCGAAAGAAATGGGGCCAAAAACCCCTGCTTCTTGCAGTAGGCGAAAAGAAAATAGATGGGAGAGGGCGGGAGGTTATGTTGTGGGGGGCCCACCCCTCTGCTTTACCAAAAACGGGAAATAGGCCCAGCAGTACAAATAAACACAAATCAAAGATTTATGTGGCCGCCCCGCCTTGGACCGGTGAACCCAAGGGGTTTCCCTCTTTGCAGGAGAAGAGGCGTCAGCTTGCGCGTAGGCAGGGGGCGCAGCCACAAGGGGGTTGTGGGGGCCGGAGTCACCAGGGAACAGCAGGGGTGGGGCCCGGACCAAGGGGGCCACAAGGTAAAAAACCCCGTTTCCCGCGGGGCCCAAGAAAGTGGGGAAACAGGGCTCAGCGAGGCGGGCTTTCGGTATTTAGTCCCTCAGTGCGGAGCGTTTCCCGGAAAAATCAATACTGGGGGGGTGTGCATTCTTTGCTAAGACCCCGGAGGAGCCAAATAAGGGGATATTTAGAATCCCTTGGGGAGAAAGTGAAACGTGGCCCCGGAAGCAAAGTTGGCACCACGGCCCTGCGTCAAAAACATGCCCGCGTCACCATCCGGGGGCCTGGGAAACCGTGGCTCCGAAAGTGGTGGTCCATCCTGCCGCCGCAGCCAAAACAGCAGCGGCGCCCAGTCACACATGCCAATGCCGCCCGCAAAAGGGTCCACCCCCTCGCAGAAGGGGCTGTTTCTCTTTGACATCATCTTTCCCCGGTCCAGATGCTACTGCCCCCTCGCTACTCATGGCGCCAGCAGTCCCTTTAGCAGGTGATTGCAAAGAACAACAAAATGGGGTCCCCAACCATCCTAAGGTGCAGAACTGACCCTGGGTTTTCCCGTCCAAATTGTTGGTACTTGGGAGTCCCTCCCTTTCCAAAAAGGTGGACTCGGGAAACCCTTCAGAAAAACTAATGGTTTGTGCCCAGCCCCAGATTGGGGGAGTTTCCCAAACCGAAATTTTTTTTTTCCCAAAAGGGAAGTACCAGCACTTCAAAAATATGTAGAAAAAAAGGTGGGCCCCTCCTTGGAATTTTTTTTTTATCGGTTTGTTCCAAGGGGCACGGGAGCATGGACCCTGTGGGGCTGTAACTTTACGGTCGGGGCCCGTACAAAAATTTCCCTTTTTGGGCCCCTGGGTGAATGTTTCTTCCGGCCCAGGGACCCCCCCAACAACTTGGAGAGGGGACGCCGCTTTTTTTTTCCCCCACGTTGGCAAATTCGGTTTTCCCCGGGCCCAAAGTCCGCCTACTCCTCCTTTCCCCTCCCCCCATTATCTCAGCCTCCACAAGTACCCCGCTCCATCATACCACCTGTTAGGGCAAAAGCGGTGGGCACCGCTTCCCAAAACCTGGCTTTTCCTCGGGGAAAAAGTCACCCAGGGGAGGAACCCCCGCTCCGCGTCAGTCCCGCAAGAAATCGGGTGTGTGGGTTTTTTTCCCCCCCAAATGCAAAACGGAAAACCCTGGTGATGGCAAAGGGAGTAACATGGTGTCCGCGCTGCAAACCCAGGAGGGTGGTCCAGCGCCCTGAATTTGGGGCATGGGTTCAATCTGCTTGTGAAAAGGGGTTTTCCCCCAAATCTTTTCCCCCGATCTCCCGAAGATTCGAAAAAAGGCCAGGGAAAATGGTTTATTGCACCCTTATTCCCTTTCACAAAGCCCGGAACAACCCCTTTTCGAGTTGCCGCGGCAGAACGGCCTTTCCCCCAAAACCTCCCGTTAAACGATGTTTCCAAACCCCTTGCAATTCCCCCCTGCAAATTTGGGGCCCCACTGTAGAACAAAGAAAGGGCCATTTAAAAGTTTTTTGATGATCCAGGGGGACAGGAGTACCCCCTGGGGGTAACTTTGATGTCAGCCCGTGGGAGCTTTATGCCCGGGCACCGCCCCTTTTTTGAGGCCCCCTTCAAAGGGGGCGACGTTTTTTTTCATCGCCAGGGCTACGGGGGGAATTTAAAGTCATTCCACTGCTTTTATGTCCTGGAACAGAGGGTTTAAAAATCGGGCGGGCAGGGGAAAATGGAGACGTGGGGAAAAACATATCGCAAACTACCTATTCCCGGGGGGGCTGAACTGGAGGGGGAGGGGACATTGGAAACCGAAATTGGGCCCGTGAAATAATGGATTTTTTACCCAGGGGACCCAAAAAAGGAGGAAACAAAGGGGCAGTTTGGGGGGGGTAATGGAGATGAGGAAAAACGAGGGAAGATGACCCCCCCAACAACCCGGGGGATACAGTGGAATGGAGGCAGGGGGTTTCCCCCGGGGGTCCCCTTTTTGCAGATGGCCCGCACATGCTGATTTTTCCTGGCTCGTGACAGCCGAAAGTCCCGCATCCCCAGAAGGGGGTGAATTCTTGGGTCTCCACCCTTTTTTGGACCCCCCGCCAAACCCGGCCAGAATGGGGGCCTTTTTTCCCCCTGCGAGAGGGGGGAAAAAACTCCCTAAAACTAAAGGGGAAAACCTCTGTAGTCAGTTGGGTGGGTGCCTATGTGCGGCATCGTCCCCCCTGACAGGTTCTTCAGTGCTCACTCTACCGCCGGCGGCTGCTGGGGGAAGGGGGGGATAAAGGGGGCATAAACCCGCTCCATCAGCAGCAAACCCAAGTCTGGAGTCAATTTTATTTAGCAAACTTTTCCCTTTACCCCGTCTAGTAGGAGGGCAGCCCCCCAGCAGTAGCACAGCAGCAGGGCCCGGGGCAGTCCCTGAAAACCCAAAAGGGGGTGGCCCCCCTTGGGCAGCACTCTGCCACCCCAGTTTTGAAGAACCCTGGCTACTGGGCAGCCAATCTGGATTTTGTGGCCCGGGATCTTTCCGAGTTTGCAGTGGAGAAGGCTGGCCTGCCCGGCCATAGTGTGGATCAAGCGGGTTCCGTGCGGCGGGCCATCGTTTTCCCCAAAGGGAACCCGCCCTTTTCCCCCCAAAAAAATTTGGAAAAGAATTTACATTTGGGCAAGAAAGAAACAGGCGGGTTTAGCCCCGGAAATTTCCCCCACATCAATGCCTTGGCATCAGACTACACACCATGACGCCCACCCAAACTGTGAAAATGAGTCGGGGTTTAAACTACCTGCCTCACCACTATTCGATGCCGCCCCCTGCCTATGCCACACATCTGCGCCGGTTTTTTCCATCTGCAAACCCAAACCCTCTTTACCAGGGGGTGGAATTTCCACCCACCTCCACCCCCACTCCCCAAAAATGCCACTCGTGACCTCATGCGCTGCGCTGTGGCTTTGGGCCCTGACCCCCCAAAACTGTGTCCTTGTACAACCCCTCTAACCTCAAGCTGCTGCTGCCATAAACCCCCACTCTCTTCCCTTGTGCCACTATGTTCCTAAAACCCCAGGGGTGGCCACAGAGTGGCACAATGACAGGGTGGAGGTACGGGAGCAAACCCCAGCAAACAAACCGAGGTTTAGACAGTGGCAAAGACATTTTTTTGGGGGTGGGAAAAAAGGAGGAGGCCCCAAAAGTGGCACAATGACTGAAAAATGGAGGTCCCCGGTGGGAGCACAGAGGGCAGGGAAATGGGGACAAAAGACATTTTTGGAGGTGGGAAAACAGTAACCCCCACAGAGTGGCAAAAAAACCAGTTTTGGGTCACGGTAGCAGCCAAGAGGTCCGGGAGTGGGACAAACCCCAATTTTGGAGGGGGCAAAAAATGGAGTAGGCCACAGAAATGGCACAATGTCAGAGATGGAGGGCACGAGGCCAAAACAGCATGAGGTCAGACAGTGGCACAATGACACAGTGTGGAGGTCACGGCAGCAGCCACAGCAGCAGCATGAGGTCAGACAGTGGCACAATGACATTCTGGAGGTGGCAAAAAAAGGAGTAGGCCACAGAGTGGCACAATGACAGAGATTTGAGGTGACAGCGGCAGGAGCAACAGCATAAGGTCAGAGAGTGGCAAAGTGACAGAGTTTTGAGGTGGGTGGCCGTACCAGTCCCTGGTAAAGATAGTGGTAGGCAGATGGGGAAACTGTCAGCAGATGTGTGGCATCAGGCGGGTGGCGGCATCAGAATAGTGGCTGAGGCAGGTAGTTTGAACCCAGACTGACGCCTAAGGCATTGGTATTTGGAAACTCGGCAAGTTGCTGCCACACATCCAGTTTGGTGCCAGTAGTCCAGGGATTTCAAATTTGGGGTGGAGAGTGCTGCCCAAAAGTGGGCCCACCCCCTGTTGGTTCAGGGGACTGCTCCAGGTCCTGCTGCTGCGGGGCGACTACCCTCCTCCCCTTAGGGGGTGAAGGAAGCTGCTCATCAATGACTCCAAAATTAGGTTGCTGCTGTGGAGCTTGACTGCTCCCACCCCCCCTTTCCCCCCGCGGCCTGGGAGAAATACGTGAGCGTTTTGAGGAACCCCCCGGGGTGGGACCTGTCAGAGGAGGGACGATCCCGCCATAGGCAGCGGCCAACTGACTACAGAGGATTTCCCGAAGGGGTTTTTTTGGGTTTGCCCTCCCTCTCAATAGCGGGAAAAAAAAGGCCCCAAATTTTGGCCCGGGGTTAGCGGGGGCCCAAATTTAAGGTGGGAGCCGGGAAGTACCCCTCTCCCGGGATGGACTTTTGGGCTGTCATACCCAGGAAAATTCCGCATGCTGGGGGCCCCACCCGGGCACAAGTGACCCCGGGGGGGTCCCTGCCCCCTCCCCAATTGTATATCCCCACGGTGCTTGCGGGTCATCTCCTGTTTTCCCTTATCTCCATTTTTACCCCCTTTCCAGCTGTTCCAAACCCCTTTCCTCTCTTGTCCCGGGGTTAAAAAATTTTCCACAAATTTCACAGAAAAAGGCCTCTGCCCCCCAAAGCCCTTTCCTCCTCCCCCTCCATTTCAGCCCCCAGGGGGACTCGGGAGGGCCGCGAGATTTTTAGTGGGCCCTTCTCCAGCCCCCTGCCCGACAGTTTTTTTTCGCATCTTTTCCCAAAGGACATGAAGCGGGGGAATGACTTTAAATTTTCATCCTGTAGTCCTGGCGACTGAAAAAATAACTTTGGCCCTCCTCGAATGGCCTCAAAAAAGGGGCAGGTGTCAACTTTGAGCTCCCACTGGGGGACATAAAAGGGTTACACGGGGGAGTACCCCTTTTCCCCCTGGATAATAAAAAAATCGTTAAGGGGCCTTTGTAACGGTCTGGGGTGGCCCTCGGGGCCCACCGCGGGGCGATGGCTTTAAGCCCACACCAGGGAGTGGAATCTAAGGGGGTTTCCGGTTTTCCCCGACCCAACCGAAAAAGGGGGATGGACTTGCTGCGGGGGGGATTTCCAAACCAGGTCCAAACCACTGGCGGGGCTTGCCTGCGGTGGGGGGCCCAAAGGGTAGGCGGGGAAACCGAATGGCGGTTCAGGTCGTAGTCGGGGAAGGCAAAAAGGTCGGGGAAAGGGGCTGAGGTTCGGAACTTTAGAAGGCAAAAGGGTTTCGGGGCAGGGGGGAAAGGGGGGGGGGGATTTTTTTTGGTGGGTTTTTAAAAAAGGAAAGCAAAGGGGTTCGGTACACGGGGGGGAAAGGGAAAAGGTTTTTGGGAAAGTTTTCCCCAATAGGCTTGTGCCACTAAAGATGGGCCCAAAGGCCAGTGGGAAGAGGCTGTGTTTAAAAAATGGGAGCAGTCCCCGGGTAAGGCCCAAATTTACGGGGCGCATGCCCCTTGAAATCTCAGACCCCGGGGCCCCGCGCGCTCCCAAAGGGGGCGGCCCCCGCGCACGCCGAGGGACGGGGAGGGGAGGGTTTGCAGGAGCGGGGGGGGGTTTAAGTACTGGGGCCCCCGGGCAGCGGGATGAGCGGCCCCCGGGACCGGGGGTCGGGGGGACGGGGCGCCGCTCAGAGTGGGGGCACGGATGCGCCTGCGACCCAGGACGAGGGTCGCAGGGGCATCCGGGGGACATTTCCCCCCCCCCCCTTTTGGGTCCCCACTTTTTTTTTAGAGGGGGAAAAAATTTCTGAAAAATTTGCTGCGGTCCAGGTTTTCTCTTGGTCCACGATTTTTCCTGGGGCCCCAAACCCCCTTCCAGTTGACTAAAAAAATTTTGTTTCCTTAGTCCTCCCATTCCAGGTTTTTTTTTTAACCCCACAAAGACATTAGGGGCATCAGCCACAGACGGAGGATGGACTGCCTTCTGAAAAAGGGAAAGGGCGTTTAAAGGGCCCAGGGGTTTTAGTAGCGAGACAGGGAAAGGATTTTCGGGTTACGCATGGTGGGAGGGAGCCGGAGTTTATGGGGCCACCGGGTTTATGCGTTTAAAGGGACCCGAAGGGTCTACAAACCCGGGGCCCCAGTTTGTAGGAGGGGATTTTGGGGGCAAAAATTTATCGGGGCTGACACCCCAACACCTTATCACCCGGGGAAAAGGGGCAGGAGGGGGGCTTCTTTTTTTTATCTGCTGCCCCTTCATGCGGTCGGGAGCACGGAGAGGGATTGGCGGGTCAGGGCCCAAAACCGGGCCCACTATGTCCTGTACCAGAAAAGTCAGCAGCGGGGGACCTCGGATGAGGTTTGCTAGCGGGGGGGGTTGGGGGGGGAAAGTAAGCCGTACCAACTTTAAAAGGGGAAAGAGGCCCCCGGGGGGACTTGACTCTGGGGAAATTTATACGAAAATTCCCCCCAAGGAAGTAATTTGGGCCCCAGTCTTTTTTCCCGTGCAGCACAAAAAGGGCGCAGGTAACACCCCGGGAAATTTGATTCATCTTTTCCCTGGCCATTGTCCTTGGAGGGTTTTTAAACCCGAGGAGAAGTAAGCTTCCCCTGGATTTTAGGGGAAAAAGGGCCCGCCAGAATTTGAAACGAACTGCCCCCCCCCGATCAGAGATGTTTTGGAGGGGGAAAAAGTGTAGACAAAAAAATTGTGGAGAAAAAATAGCTTCGGGCCGGCGCGGGGCCGAAGGCAGACCTGGAAAGGGGACAAAATGTCCCATTTTAAAAAACCCGGTCTACCCCCACCCCACAAGGGTATTACCGGGGGGAAGGGGTAGGTCGGTTTTTGAAGTCCATCGTACGTGAGCCCAAAGGGTTTTGGGGTTGGGGTTGGGCAGTGGGTGAAAGGGACCTCCCGGGCTTGTGGCGGGGGACTTGTTGTGAGCCCCAGGGGTACACGCCGGGTGAACTTTTTAAGTCTTTGCGGGGCCCTTTCCCAAAAAATAGTCCCGGGAAATCGGAGAAAAATTTTTGTGGGCCCCGGGAATCCCAGGCCACCAGTGAGAGTGACCCCACTTCGGGGTAGCCTGCAGAGGCAGGGCGGAGGTATGTTTTTCCCGGTGGGAGGCCGGAGGTGGGCAGGGGCTGGGGGAGTTTAAGGGGGTTTGGGGGGAAAATTTTTGGCTCTGGGTCGCTTCTTAACCCACCACGTCGGAGGCACGGGGGGAGGGCATCAGCCTTCACGTTTTTTTTTCGGCAGGGGTGAAAATAAAACTGAAAATTTTAAAACGGAGAAAAAAAAGCGAAACCCCCTAGCCTTGGGGGGATTAAGTCGCTTTTTCAGTTGGGGGGTACTGGGGTTTTTATGATTCCCAGTAGATACAGATGGGATGCGGGCCCCTTCCGCAAATATCGCCATTCTTCCAGGGCCAGTTTTATGGCTAATAAATTCCCCATCTCCAAAGGGGTAATTTTCCTTTTCCCGGCCCGTGAAAAGGGTTTTTGGGAAAAAAACCACAAGTGGGCTGTTTTTTTCTGGGGGGCCCTTTTTTCGGGGAGGACTGCCCCCAGGCCTACCGAAGAGGCGTCTACTTCCAAACGAGAAGGGTTTTTCTGGGTTTGGCCGCGAAAAGGATGGCGCCCAGGCAAAGGGCCCTTTTTTGCTTGGAGAACGCTTCCTCGGGCCCCGGAAGGCCCGCTCCATGGATGGGTTCTTCCTCGTAAGGGCCCACAATGGGGCCCCCAGGGGAGAAATGCGGGAAAAAACTGCCGGTAAAAGTTGCAGAAGCCCAGGAAAAAATTGTATGGCCCCCAGGCCCCTGGGCGTCGCCATTTTCAAAACGGGGTGACAATTTTGGTGGGGCCATCCTTTGCCCTTGGGCTGAGAAAAATTTTTAAACCCCGGAGGAAGGGTGACTTTATGGAAGAGGGGAAATTCCCCAATTTTGGGTTTCAGTGATTTTGCCCTAGGCGGGTTTTAGCATTGGGGGACGTGAAAAGGGGGTGAGTTCAAGATCAGGGGAGGGATATCAGGGGTGTCGTCCCGGTAGCCACGGGCCAGGTTTTTAGAGGAAAAATCCCTGAAGACATCATTAAAAGAAAATCCCGGAAGATGGCGGGCATTTCAGGGGTCCGAAAAGGGGATCACCGGGACCCGAAGGGGGACCCTCTCTGGGGTGTTGAAAGGGCCCTCTTCCCTCACGCCCTTTTGGGGTCCGGACCAAATTTTAGGCCCCTCTCAGATCCGCTTTGGAAAAAAACCTTGCCCCCGTTTTGGGGTCGAATAGTTTCCCTGATCAACGGTAGGGGTACCGTTTTTTTTTCCGTTTATCTTGTTCAGACCCCCGGGGGATGCAGGGCCCTAAGGGGGCCCTCCCTTTTTTTCCACGAAGAAAAAATCCTGCCCCCGGGAGAAGTGGCTTTTGAAAAAATCCTTTTGTGATTTTCCCCGGATGTACTCAGACATGGGTTTAGTCTCAGGAACGGAAAGGGGTAGACTCTGCCCGAGGGGACTGGGACCCGGGGGGGGAAAATCAATCGGGGGAATCATATGGCGATGTGGCGCAAGGTTTTTCTGCTTTCTTCCGGAAAAGGGCATCAGAAAATCACGATTTGCGGGGGGACCCGCTGAGCTTTAGATCGGGTCGGTTTAAAGTAAGCAAAATGGGGTTGGTTTCAGGTAGGAAAACAAAGGGTTTCTGGAACGCTTTCCCCAAAAGGAAAGTGCCCCTAAAGGCGGCAAAGGCAGTGGGGGAGGGGGGCTTAAAAAAAGGAGCAGTGCCGGTAATGGCCCAAATTTCTGGCCCCTGTCCCCCCTTAAAAACTCAGCCTTTCCCGGGGCGCACGCTCCCTAAGGGCGGTTTCCGCGCACGCCGAGGGAAAAGAGGAAAAGGGGCAGGAGCGTGGCCGGGTAACTCCTGGGGAACCCCCGGGGAGGGGGATGAGGGACCCGGACCCGGGGGGTTTGGGGGCGGGGCGCCCCCTAGAGTCGGGGGAGGATGGGCCTGCGACCCGGGCGAGGGTCGCGGGGCATCCCCTGACATGGGCCTTTTTTTGTTTTTTACAGTCGGGCTAAATGTGCAGGCTGGAATTTTCCCCCGGGTGGAAAAAATCGGGATATCGGGTGTGTTGGGGGGACGTTCTGCCGTGCCCAAATCGGGAGGGTGTTCCTGGCATTGTAGAATGGATAAAGTGCATGCATAGGGTTTCCCCCGGCCATTTTTAGAAAACTTCTGAAGTCTGTGGGGGAAAACTTCAGGAAAACCTTTTTTACAACCCCGAAATTTAACCCCGTGCGCCATGGGGTTGGGATGGACCCTTTCCCCCCTCGGTTTCAGCGCGGACACCATGTTCTTCCCATTGTCCATCACCATGGTTCCGATTTGCAGTTGGCGCGGAGAAAGCCACACATCGATTTCTTGCTGCATGACGCGGAGCAGTTCCTCCCCTGTGTGACTTCGTTCGCCGAGGCAAGCCAGGTGTGGAACTTCGTGACACCACTGTGCCCTACACATGTGGTATGATGGAGCAGTACTTGTGGAGGCTGAGATGGTGGTGGTTGTGGAGGAGGAGGAGGCGGACATTGGCGCAGGAGCAACAGTTTGACAACGTGGAGGAGAAAGCGGTGTCTCCTGTCCAAGTTGTTGGTGTGCCTGGGCAGGAAGCACATTCACCCAGTGGGCCGTAAAGGACATGTACTGGCCCTGACCGTACTTACAGCTCCAGACGTCCGCGCTGCGTGCACTTTGGAAAAAACCGATAAGCTCAAGGACTGGCCCACTTTCTGTTCTACATATTTATGAAGTGTTGGTACTGCCTTTTTGGAAAAGAAATTACGGCTTGGAACTCTCCATCTCGGCTCGGCACAAGCCATTAGTTCGCTGAATGGTGCAGAGTCCACCATTTGGAAAGGAAGGGACTGCAGTACCAACAACTTGGACAGGAGCACGGTCAGCTGCTGCACCTTAGGATGGTTGGACGCATACTGTTGTCTCTTTGCAATCGCTTCGCTGAATGACTGCTGGCGCCATGAGTAGCAAGGAGCAGGAGCATCTGGACCGGGACATGATGTCAAAGAGAAACAGCTCCCTTCTATAGAGGTGGTGGAGCCTTGACTGGCTGCAATGGCATGCGTGCCACTGGCCGCTGCTGCTGCGGCGGCAGGATGGACCACCACATCTGAGCCACGTTTCTCCCAGGCCACCGGATGGTGACGCTGCATGTGCTGACGCAGGGCCGTGGTGCCAATGTTAGCTCCCTGGCCACGCTTCACTTTCTGCCCACAGATTCTATATATACCCATATTCGGCTCCTCCGGTGTCTTAGCAAAGAACTGCCACACCGGCGAGTAGCTAATTTTACCGCCAACGCTCCGCACTGAGTGACTACTACCGCCGCTGCCTCGCTGAGCCCCTGTGCCGCATAGTAGATCTCTGGCTGAGGGAACCGGATGGGACAGAGGCGGGCCGAAGAAGGTTGAGGGCCGCTGACCCGCTCCCGGGCCATGCCAACTTAGGGTTGTGTCTGACGTTCCCACTGACTCTTGGCTGGGGTTGGCAGATGTCATCTGGGAGGAAGTGGATGACCTAGTCAACCAATCAAGAACCCTTGGGTTGCTGAACAACACACGGCCGCTAGATGACAACGGCAGTTCTGGCCTCACCGAGTGACCCCTGCTGTGACGTCCCCTTGCTGTGCTGCGACCGGGGGCCTGTTCCAGAATTTTGTGCCACTGCCACTCGCAGGTGCAGAGCCTGCCACCCTCTCTGTCTGAAAATACTGTTTGTTCTAAAATGTACAGACACTGTTTGATGAAGATATCTTATATGAATAAATATACACCCTGTATTTGACACCAAATGAACCCAGTAACAAGTTTGGGGTAACCCTTGGATATAAATTGCGCTCCACAAATGGCCAGGAAAAATTGACTTGTATGTGCCGTTAAAAAACTCTGTGTATTTTACTGAATGCAAAGGCTTAATTAACCTTCGGATATGAATTATGCTACAGAATTTCTTCTGTGGCGGTGAAAAAGAAAGTTTCTTTTACTGAGTGCACCTGCAGAAAAATACTTAGTTAACCCTATGGATTTAAATTGCGCCAAAGAAATTGAGCCACCACAAACTACTACTTTGTAGCAATGTTACAATGCCGTTTTTTTTTACGCTACACAACAAGAGATAAAATTGTAATTAACCTTTGTTTGGGTGAATTAGGCTAAAGGAAATTTTTTTTTTTTTTTTTCGGTGAAAATGACGATTTCTTGGAGTCACCACAGCTGAAAAACAACGCTTAATTAACCCCTGGATGCAAATTGCACCAAAGAATTGAGCCACCACAAACTACTAGCTTTGTAGCGTGTTACAATGCCGTGTTTTTTACGCTACACAACTAGAGATAAAATTGTAATTAACCTTTGCCTGTGGAATTAGGCTACAGAAGAACGTTTATATTTAGGCGGTGAAAAAGACGGTTTCTTGGAGTCACCACAGCTGAAAAATAACACTTAATTAACCCCTGGATGTAAATTGCGCCAAAGGGGGATCTAAGGTACTGGCTTATATCCCCCTTGGATATTCAATGTGCTGTGAGCAGATAGGATTTAAATGTATATGCAGCTGCAGTGGACGCACACTGGATTTCAGATCCAATACCCCAAAAAAAATCAGAAATAGAACGTTAAGAGAAGCAGTCTCTGAGACAAGCTTAGACAACCCCCCACAAAAATTGCTGTATAAAAATCAGCTCTTCAGTAAAAATCAGCCGCGGGCAGCACCTTCCCTAAACATACAGTGAGACGGTATGAGCTCCCACATCGGCCCGAAACTTTATAGTGCCGGTGACGTCACAGAATCCCGCCGGGCGCAGATTTGGTTGATATCTGCACATGTCAAGAAGGCTATTCCCTTCTTCCTCCTAGAGTTCTTTGCCCCATGTAACGCCATGTGCTCGCAGCCATTTTATCAATGAAAAGCACACTTCGTTCACCCGAAGTACCCCAAAGTTCGACTTCGTTCAGAACCGAAGTTTTCCTGAAATTCTAAACGAATTCCACTTCGTTAAAATCAATTCGCCCATCTCTATTTGTCACCCATTTATCAAGGAATTGTACAGGTAGAGGTTCCAGTGTGTAGTTGCGCTTCTCGGGGCGGGTGCTCTGCCTAGGGTGTCCCTTACTGTGGACAACCAATTTATTTTATCAGATGTTTTGTTTTGTCCATGGCACTGTAGGGCTGTATGACCTGGTCTGAGAGGTCAACCCATACATTTGTTGTATTCCTGGATGCATTCAGGTTTGGGGACTTGGGTGATAGAGCCAGGTACAGGGACTAGACTGTTTCTGGGACCATGTATAGTGATGAGAATTAGAATGTCCCTTTTGTCCTTATGTTGAACAAGGAGCAGTTCTTCGCTGTGGTCCCACTAAGGTTTTGAAGAGGCCTTTTTGATTTTTATGGATGGCTAGTGTGGATCTGACTGCAAGGCCTTTAGTAAAGGGACACTTCTGTAAAAATTGTCCGGGTAAAGGTGGTATCCTTTGAAAAGTAAAGAGTGAATAAGATTCCAAACTACTTTGCCACTGACACCTAGTACCGGGGGATATTCTGGGGGGGTTTGTTGTACTATCTTTTCCTTTGTATACCTTGAAGCGATACATGCACCTGGTAGCTGGTTTTTAATGCGATTTGTCGCAAATTTATTATGAACTAACCAAATTTTTGGGAAAAATTCTACGAATCAGCCGAATCAAATTTTTGAGAAATTCGCTCATCTCTGGTCACCGGAGGAGATTAATGAAGAGTGATCAGGGGCACTGTTCATTTTTTATGCGGTAGGTAATATCTTACCTATCCAGGGGTAAAAACTAAGTGGCAGGTATGTTGCTACATATCCAATAATAAGTTTTAGCAGTCGGAAGTCAAGGGCAAGGAAACTGAAGCATGTCCACTACCTTTTTAGATATGGTCACTGGAGATTTTTGGCCGCTGGTCACTGGAAATTTTTTGACACAGATGGGGTCAATGGAGAGTGATCATAGTCGAAAAAGGGGTCAAATATGGAGGTAGGTGAGGTCACTAGCTTCACTGAGGGTCACTGGAGTGGGAAATGTGGTGATTGATAAGTGATTTTGACGTGCGTTACATGCTGAGGTAACTGTGTCCTATGACACACTGACAGTTGACAGTGTGGACGTGCTGCTACATCCTATTGCAGTAAATTACTCGCAATCAGGACTGTACCAGTACTGTACATCCTTTTGCGATAAGGGGTTGAAGTCAAGATTCTAGCTATCATCTTACCTGACCTATTGCCTTTAAAATCAACTCACTCTCTTGTAAACCTGCTGCCAGAAAAAAACAAACATTAACCTATTTGGTTCTTTTTATTGGTCACTAGAGATAAGAAATACTTGCTTTAGAGCAAGGATATCAAACTCAAATACACAGTGGGCAAAAAGGAAAAAGTTGCCAACTTTGATATTTACTGAAAAAATGTCTACAATTGATGAATTTTGCAGCCTGATCACCAAATGGTTAATAGAGTTTTGGTATATGTATGTCAATGATCCAGATTGAGGGTTAATAGACACTTAACGACTGTATGTGTTTTATGTGGGAGATGAAAAATGTTGTGCTACTCATCCCCTTCTGTGTTGCTGCAACATGATAGAACCCTATCTTTTCCCTCAAGTTTTTTTCTCCGCTACTGTCTTATGTACTAGTATGCTCTTAGGGAAGAGAAACAATCCAGTACCCATTTTATTTGTACTGCCTGCAGAGATAGTAGAGATGAGAAGAAGCTGTGAGCTTCTACTATCTTATTAGACATCCAGAGAGTGCCAGACTGAGCGCAGCAGCTAGGGGGAGGCGTGAGATGATCCAACACGGAGAGACATGCACATCAGGCCCTTGTGGCGGATGCAACCAGGCTAAATAGTGTTTCTTATCTGCTGCACAGTGGATCATGTCCGTTTGGAGTACCCTACTGCCTGCAGAGATAGTAGAGATGAGAAGAAGCTGTGAGCTTCTACTATCTTATTATACATCCAGAGAGTGCCAGACTGAGCGCAGCAGCTAGGGGGAGGCGCGAGATGACCCGACACAGAGAGACATGCACATCAGGCCCTTGTGGCGGACGCAACCCAGGGGAGATTATATAAACTTCCTTTGGGTTCGGAAGAGCAGTTGGCGCGGTACATGGTATGAGTAGTAACACTATCGCTACGCGCTGCTCTCCCCAAACATTGCATCTGTGTTTAAGGTCTTGAGGAGCTCAGGAGTGTGGCAGACTCCTGTGGCCCCGCATAGTTATGGGAGTGGGTTTGGGAGGTGCTAGAGAGATCTGAGGGGTCGGCCTCTGCCCAACTGCAGCAGTCCAGGCATGGATGCAGGGCAAGGTCTCCCTAGAGGCTTCGCCGGAGATTACACCCAGGGCTTGTCATAGCTGGCGGACTCCCTCTAGGGATCCTCCAGGCAGGGCAGCCCAGACCTCCAACAGGGGTTGGTTGTTCACCCTTGGAGGAATCAATTTAAGCAGATGGGCCCTAGGGGGTGTGGCAGGCCCCATCTTCTCCTCGGTTTGGGCTCTGCTGTCGCCTCAGATGGCGTAGCAGCTTTCCCTGGAGATGAACCACTCTGCGAAACTTCCAGATGACATTCCAGGGCAAGGGCCAATTTTTTACAGTCCAGTAAGGCAGCTAGGGTCTGGTGTTGGGATGGAATGGGCGTAAGTTAGGAGTTTGGTGGGGGCTATGCTGGAGTTAGTGGCAAGGTTGAACAAAAGTTCAATGGGTGAAGTTGGCTTATCCTCTTTAATGGCCTGGTCTACAGCCTGGTTTAGCCGAAGAGGTGAGGGCTACCGATGGTGGGGCTAGTCCTTCGGTTTTGGTTAGACAGGGGATTGAAAGTGTACTGGCACTGTCAGTACAAATGGATAAGGAACAGCCGGGTGGCAGTGTTGTTTGGACAATAGGGCAAGAGGGGAGGTTTATGTCTGCCTTGAGGGTCTATTGGGGGCTCATTTAAAACAGTAAGTTAAGGAAAAGATTTGGAAGGACGAATACATTGAAATTATTTCCTTGCTTCCATTAGAGAAGTTTAATTTGGACAGGAGAAATAAGGATGATAGCAAAAAAGAGTAGGAGGAGAAACGTTGTTGGCGTCTCATTCCACAGACTTTTACGAACTGGTTGCAGATGTTTGCTTTTTTGGCAGGCGTTGTGGGTGAGAAGGCGCCCAAACACTGTTCAGCCCTGGTTCTTTACATGGATGCAATTGAGGAAGTGTAACGAGTATATGAAGGGCTAGCCTTGCTGCATTACGATGAGCAGTTTCGGCAATGGAAGGCATTTGGACAAATATTCGATGGGACCATAAAGAGATTTCTTTCTGATTATGGGTAGGTGGCACCTACACGCTTTGTTCAGTTTTTTCACAGGAGGACCGTCTCAGCCGACCAATCTGGAAAGACAGGAGCTTCCAGTAGCGTGTCATAGTCGAGCGGGCAGAAGTCATGATTTCAAGCACATTTGTTTCTACTGTGGTGGTATGTCTTATGGAATCACATGCTGTTACAAGAAAGGGAAGGGTAAAGGTTCCAGTGGGAATAGCCAAGGGAGGGGCACCAGTGAAGTTGCAAGAGATGGTGCCGTACCTAAAAAGGTACATGGATAGGGTAGCAGCAAAGTTACTACATGGTTTTCCAGATGGTTTTCGTATTTCGGCTCCTGTGTATCAGGTGCATTTTTCGGTTAAGAATTTGAAATTGGCTTATATGGTGGCACCCCCATTGGAAATAGTTACAAAGAAAGAGCCAAATACATTTTGGCTCATTCCTCACGTCTCGCTTCCTCTGGGTTTATCGGTCAATGAGGAGATTGATTTGCTATCGCATTGTGTTTGGTGCTTTCCTGTTGCAGGGGATCATTGGTGGCTAAGACTGATATTCAATCTGCTTTCCAGGTATTTTCGGTGCATCCGGAAAATTTACAACAGTTTTCAATTTTTTTGTTGATTGGTGTGTTCCAATGGAATGTTTGATCTAGTGTGCCTATTTTGAAACATTTAGTACTTTTTTGGAGTGGGTGATATGGGATGTGGCGGGCATCTCCTCTGTTACCCATTACTTGGATGATTTTCTTTGTGTAGGCTCGGTGGACTTACTTGTCTGTTTGTCGTTTTTGCATGGTTGACTGGACGATTTAGGGTACCGTTGGCCATTGATAAAACCAAAGGACCATCATCTTGCCTTAGCTTCCTGAGTATTTGTATTGATGTGAAGAGGATGGAGTGTATGCTGTCTCACTCTTGCAAGAAAACCTATGGAGTTCTGTGGATTAATTTATATTTGTTTTGAGGGACTGGTGATCCTTCCCAGTTTTCTCAATATAGCCATATAGGAGTTTGGCATCCTTTCTTTATCTATATTTTTGGATTTGGGAGACTTGGCTGTTGGACTTGGGTATCTTTCTTTCTGGTGCGGATAGGGTTGGGGTCTTGTTATGTTTTTTGGCATGGGTGGAAAGGGATAGTTAGTCTGTATTACGGATTCAGACTTTGTTTCAGCCTTGGCTTTTTGTTTTAAGTTGAGCAGGGAAAGAGACCTTACAAAGGAGTGTGTGGTGGTACGGGAGTTACAGGGTTATAGATGTGGGAAGACCGGGAGTGATAGTAGGTGGCTGGTTTGTTTTCGTTTTTGAAGTGTTTGGGTGCAGAGCTAGGCAGCCTCTGCAGTTATAGTTTGAGTTGACATTATTCCATTTTGTCTTCTTCTTTAGCCTTCTTTGGGGCTATGCGGATTGGGGAGTTGGTTTCTCCCATCAGATCACGGGTGGGAGGTTTACTTTAGAAGGATATGTTGGATTGTAGCAATACTGTAGGTTGGATTTTTTGATTCGGAGATGTTAGAATAAATCGAGATGGAAAGAGAAGGAGAGCGATCCTGAGAAGAGATGGGCGAATTTATTCTAACGAAGAGGAATTCATTTAGAATTTCAGGAAAACGTTGGATCTGAACAAAATAGAAGTTTGGGGTAATTTGCAGGAACTAAGTGTGTTTTATATTGCTAAAATGGCCGCAAGCACATGGCGTGACATGGGGAAAAGAACTCTGGGAGGAAGAATGGAAGACCCTAAATGACATATGCAGACATCAAGCCAATCAGAGACAGTCGGGTGTCTGTGAAGTCACAGCACAATAAGTACGGACGCCATGCTCGCTTCTCACACTGCTCTCCTTGTGCCGTGACATAAGCCTGTGCAGCAGCAGCAGAGATCTCACACAAAGGAATAGCTTTTAACAGCGATTTCGTGGTGGTGGGGGATTGACTGCTTTTATCAGAGACTGCTCCTTTTCCATTATCATTTTGATTCAGTTTGTGGGGTATTGTAATTCAAGTCCAGGGTGGTTCTACTTCTGTGCCATATACATTTTAATTCCATCTGGTCATTTCTGGAGGGCATTAAATATTCAAGGGTTAATTAAGCCTGTTTGTTATTTTATATTTATTAAAATACACTGTTTTTTTAAACGACACATACGAGTAATTTTTTCCTGGTGATTTCTGGAGCGCAATTTATATTCAATGGATAATTAAGCGTGTTTGTGCTTTTATATTCAGTAAAATACATGGTGTTTTTGTATACCACATACGAGTACATTTTTCCTGGTCATTTCTGGAGAGCAATTTATATCCAAGGGTTAATTAAGTGTGTTTGTGCTTTTATATTCAGAAAAATACACTGTGTTTTTAAACGCCACATACGAGTACATTTTTCCTGGTAATTTCTGGAGCGCAATTTATATCTAAGTGTTACCCAAGCCTGTTAGTGGGTTCATTTGGAGTGTTTATTTATCATATACAGTTATCTTCATTAAACAGAGTCTGTAAATTTTTGAACAAACAATATGTCAGACAGAGAGGTGGCAGGCTCTTCACATGCGAGTGGCAGTGGCACAAACATTCCTGGAGCAGGCACAGGTCGCTGCACAGTAAGGGGACGTCGCAGCAGGGTTGACTCGGTGAGGCCAGAACTGCCAGTGTCATCTAGTGACCCAAGGGATCTTGATTGGTTGACTAGGTCATCAACCTCATACCAGATGACATCTGACTACACCAGCCAAGAGTCAGTGGGTTCATCAGACACAACCCTTAGTTGGCATGGCCCGGGAACAGCTCACCTGCTCTCACCTGTCCACAAACCGCCTCTGTCCCGCTCAGTGGGGCCGAAATCCCCTGCTTCTTGCAGTAGGCGGCAAAGTATAGATGTGGAGAGTGGCATGGGAGGTCATGTTGTGAGGAGTCAGCCTCTGCATACCAAGACCGTTGAGGAGGACAGAAGTGAAGATCTAACAATAATTGATGATGATGTAGCCAATCGCACTTGGGAGCCGGGTGAAGCAAGGGCTTCATCAGCATCAGGAAAAGAGGGCGCAAGCTTGCGTGTCAGGCAGCGGCGCAGCCAGCAAGTCGGTAGTGTGGCCGTGAGTCAGAAGGGTAGCAGCAGTGCGAGGTCGGGAGCGAAAAGGCCACGGGGTAGACGACCCTCTTTGCAGGTCCAAGAAAGTAGCAGCACAGGGGCTCATCGAGGCAGTGGTGGTAGTAGTCACTCAATGCGGAGCGTTGGCGGCAAAACCACCTACTTGGCCTACTTTGCTAAGACACCGGAGGAGCCGAACATGGGTATATGTAGAATCTGTGGGCAGAAAGTGAAGCGTGGCAAGGGAGCTAACATTGGCACCACAGCCCTGCGTCAACACATGCAACGTCACCATCCGGTGGCCTGGGAGAAACGTGGTTCACATGTGGTGGTCCATCCTGCTGCCGCCGCAGCAGCGGCGCCCAGTGGCACGCATGCCATTGCAGCCAGTCAAGGCTCCAACACCTCTGCAGAAGGGAGCTGTTTGTCTTTGCCATCATCTCCCAGTCCAGATGCTCCTGCTCCTCGCTACTCATAGCGCCAGCAGTCGTTCAACGAGGAGATTGCAAAGAGACAACAGTATGCCTCCAAGGTGCAGAAGCTGACCGTGCTCCTGTCCAATTTGTTGGTACTGCAGTCCCTCCCTTTCCAAGTGGTGTACTCTACACCATTCAGAGAACTAATGGCTTGCGCTGAGCCAAGGTGGAGAATCCCAAACCGTAATTTCTTTTCAATAAAGGCAGTACCAGCCCTTCACAAATATGTAGAACACAAGGTGGGCCAGTCCTTGAGCTTATCGGTTTCTTCCATGGTGCACGGCAACGCGGACGTATGGAGCTGTAACTATGGTCAGGGCCAGTACATGTCATTTATTGCCCACTGGGTGAATATGCTTCCTGCCCAGCCACACCAACAACTTGGACAGGAGACGCCGCTTTCTCCTCCACGTTGTCAAACTGCTGCTTTTGCGCCAATGTCAGCCTTCTAATCCACCACGACCATCTCAGCCTCCACAAGTGCTGCTCCATCATACCACATGTGTAGGGCACAGCGGTGTCACGCAGTTCTACACCTGGCTTGCCTTGGCGAACGAAGTCACACAGGGGAGGAACTGCCCCGCGTCATGCAAAAAGAAATCAATGTGTGGCTTTCTCCGCGCAAACTGCAAACAGAAACAATGATGACGGACAGTGGGAGGAACATGGTGTCCGCACTGCACCGAGGAGGGATGGTCCATGCGCCCTTCATGGCGCATGTTTTCAATCTGGTTGTGAAAAGGTTCCTGAAGTCTTCCACTGATCTTCAGAACATTCTTAAAATGGCCAGGAAACTGTTCATGCACTTAATCCATTCCTACAAAGCCAGGCACATCCTCCTCGATTTGCAGCGGCAGAACGGACTCCCCCAACACACGCTGATATGCAATGTTTCCACCCATTGGAATTCTGGCCTGCAAATGTTAGACCGACTGTATGTACAGAGAAAGGCCATTAATGATTTTTTGATGATCCAGGCGGTCAGCCAGTGGCAGCTCATGCGTGACACCTGCCGTTTGCTGAAGCCGTTTGAGGAGGCAACGTTATTTGTCAGTTGCCAGGACTACGGGATGAAAAACGTCATTCCATTGCTTCATGTCCTGAAAAATCTGTCTGGGCAGGGGACTGGAGATGTGGCGACTACATCTCAAGGCCTATTTTTCCAGCTGCTGAGAGGGAGGACAAACTCAAATACTATAGAGAAATTATCCGTAGTCAGTTGGCCGTTGCCTATGTGCAGCATGGTCCATCCTCTGACAGGTCTGAACGGGGGTTTCCTCAGCCCTCACGTACCACTGCCACGGCTGCTGTGGGAAGGTGGGGGGTAGGAGCAGTACCAGCTCCATCAGCAGCATCCTAAGTCTGGAGTCGCTGATGAGCAGTTTCCTTCACCCGCCTAGTGAGGATGGCACTCACCAGCAGCTGCAGGATCTGGAGCAGACCCTGAACCAACAGGTCGTGGCCTACTTGGACAGCACTCTGCCACCCCAGTTAGAAGATCCACTGGACTACTGGGCAGCCAAACTGGATGCGTGACCGCAACTTGCCGAGTTTGCAGTGGAGAAGCTGTCCTGCCCTGCTAGTAGTGTGGCAGGTGTTCAGTGCAGCAGGGACCATTGTTACGCCAAGGAGAACCCGCTTGTCCACCGGAAATGTGGAGCAACTGACCTTAGTCAAGATGAATCAGGCATGGATGGGCCAGGATTTCCACACACCAATGCCTTAGGCATCAGATTACATCAGCCATGACGCCTCTGGATTCAAACTACCTGCCTCAGCCAATATTCTGATGCCGCCACTCGCCTGATGCCACACATCTGCTGCCAGGTGCTCCATCTGCCTCCCACCATCTTTACCAGGGACTGGTACTGCCACCCACCTCCACACTCTGTCATTGTGCCACTCTCTGACCTCATGCTGCTGTTGTTGTTGCTGCCGTGACCTCCACATTCTGTTATTGTGCCACTCTGTGGCCTACTCATGCTGTTGCCAAGTGACCGCTGTTTCACTGGAACACCCTGTGGTTTCCTAATGCTCTTTCCACCCTCACCATTCTATGACGTTGCCACTATGTTTGGTTTTCCCCTTCTTTTCAACTGTCAGAAGGAAGGAAGGATCAGGATTGTCTGGCCAAAAGCAGGAGTGGATACAGAACACGGAAGACATGC
The DNA here is from genome assembly GCA_025379985.1 of Phyllomedusa bahiana. Taxonomy (NCBI): domain Eukaryota; kingdom Metazoa; phylum Chordata; class Amphibia; order Anura; family Hylidae; genus Phyllomedusa; species Phyllomedusa bahiana. Next base: position 25,732 of record JAODAL010012289.1, read on the forward strand.
AAATATCCCATTTACTGGTCATATCTGTTTTGGATCAACTCCATTGTTTGTTTTTGGCCTTAGCAATACTGAAGGATTATTGACCGATTGAAGCGGTCACTGACGGATGAAAAGAAGGGCAAAATGATCAGAGACGTCAACGCAAAATTACTGCCGACACCCTCTTCACTCATTCGGGGAGCCTATACATGTATCAATGTTTAACAGAACAGGTTCTGTCATATTCTGTGACAATTTAAAGCTCTGGCCTCATGGAGTGATCCCTGCTGTGACGTCCCCTTTCTGTGCTTAGACCTGTGCCGGCTCCAGTAACCTACTTCTGTGTTCTTTGAGCTATCATAGGATTATAGCCCTCAGCTTTTTTTTTTTGTCCAGCTGTTGCTGCCATGACTTTATCAGGCTGCATTCCTGCTTCAGTTTTTTGGTCAGTTTTGCCCCCGTAACTGCCCAGGGAACTTTAGAGTGAAGCGATTCTAATAGTGGTGGCAGTCATGTGCGTGTCATACTTAAACACAGCATTGTATGAAGACCAAACCAAGTGCCCTCTACATATTTGAGCATGGCACAATGTTCTACAGCACACTACAGGCTCTGCTGCCTGGAAATAGCTGGTTTTTTAACGCAATTTGTTGCAAATTTATTCGGGTCGAAACAAATTTTGTCGGAAAATTTGCTGAACCCATCTCTAATCCTAAGTAGTGATCCTGGGGCATTTATGTGCCCTTTGAAGTGTTTTGGAGCTTTTAGGTTGGCTCGCCAGGTGGGGGAAGGGCCAAGATGGGCCCTATTTGTCCCGTTTTCAATTTATCATTGTGTTTTGGTGCTGTTTGTCCACCTTAGGTTTGGAACCCTCTAGTTTTTCCCCTCATTCCTTTAGGATTGATGTGGTTACTGAGGAGTTAGTTTGGGGGTTGTGGCCAGAAGTAGCAAGGAAGATTGTTAGATGAGACTCAGACAAATATCAGCTTTATGTTCACCACCATTTGGCATAGTGAGTTCTTGAGGGTGGGATAGATACTATTATTTCAGACCTCTAGGAGGGGGAGCATTTTGAACAGCTGGATAGGGTCCCAAATGTATTTTTCCTGCACATAGGAGGCAATGATTTGGGTGCGCTCACTTTTCGGGGGCTAAGGCTGAAAAGGCAGTATACGGTTTTGTTGTAAGAAATGGGGGATGTTTAGCAAAAACCACACAGATGAGGAGAACTGCCCAGTGGCCCAACAGCACCACTGCTGCCAAACCTAGCCCCCCGGCTCTGGACCGCACCACCCCACCAGCACAGCATCACAGCAGCAATGTCCGCCACACAGCACCACCACCACAAAAGGAAAGGTAGACACTGCTCACCCTTCCAGGGCTCCCTGCATACAGACTCAAGAAACAGGGCATTAACCCTTATACAGACTACTGCTAATTAAAAACACATGGGCCAAATGGGAAGGAGTGCTGATCCATGTGTGCAAAGAAAAGAACCTATGTATACAAACATGGAAGAGAGAAACATAGACCGCACATCCTTACACTATACGTTTATCTAATGCTTCTCAGCGAAACTATATAAAAAACGAACAGGAGGTTCTTAGTATACTTTTTGCGCAAAACGTATAGGCCCACTTGCCACGTCGCGGCGACCTCTATTAAGTGGGTCCCTACGCTAAATGGGGGTAACGCTGCATGGCGGCCACCACCACAGCAAAAACCACACAGATGAGGGGCACTGCCCAGTGGCCCAACAGAACCACTGCTGCCAAACCTAGCCCCCTGGCTATACATTGGTGTGCAGTGGATCTATACTCTTATATACCATGGATTTGCTGCCTTTCCACAATTTGCACCCACCTCTCCTCACCTAGGTGTGCGTGACCATTAGTTGTATATATGCAAGGGGTAGGGACTGAGTGAGAGCAGTGTAATGACAGCTCCTGACTTTTTACTCTTCTCCTCTGCACACTGCCTGTCCGTTACTCGCGGGCTTAATGTATTTACACTACGGGCCAAGTTTGGCCCGGGAGCCTGAGTTTAACATCCCTGCTTTAGAGGACTTAAAGCTACCTAGTATTGCATGGTGGACAATTCATATAAATGGGCATCATATTATGCTAAATTTTACTTGCAATGACTGTTAGAGGAAAGCTACAAGGTCAGCCAAAACTTTCCCCAGCTAATAATTTACTTGAATAATAGAAAATAATTGTTTAAGCACATTTCATGAATTCATAATATTTATTAGGTCAGTTTCCTTGGTGAACATTGTATACAAATATTTTGTTTGGATGTTGCTTCATATTCTTTTAATAGATGCAAAAATAGCATATTTATAAATGAAAATGTTGACTGAAATGAAAAATTAAAAATAAATGTGATCCAATAACGCATGAAATATGTACTAATAGAAATTCTGCAAAAACTTCTCCAGCTTTTAATCTAAATACCATCTGTTCAGCAGAGCAAAGCACACATCAAATTTATATATTTTTCTCATGAACAGCAAGCATATGAGATGTGAAAGCTGCCCTGACCCCACTTCAGTCTCGTAATGCGTGAGAATTAAAGATTTCTATGTGAATCCAACCACCCAGTTAGAGATAAGTGAATTGATAGGTCCACTGTAACCTGAGATTTTAAGCACAATAATAAACAAAAATGTTTACAGTAAGCAACAGCAAACTAGGAGACTACGCAGACTCAAAATGGTTTTAAGATAGATAAAGATGCTTATAAATTACAAGATAATTTCTAAATGATGGCAGTTAAATGTAATTAGCTTCCACTTACCTACAGCATCAACTAACTGGTTGTCCCAACCCAAAATATGCTCACTGTTGCCAGTGGTGATGATAGTATTTTTCCCACCCAGGGCTGTCCTTGAGTTTGTGGCACTTTTTCACAGACTACAACCCGACTTTTCGAGGCCCCTCCTTTAACCATAATTCGGCACTAAAAAATCCTGTTTTTATGTCACAATATTCTAAGTCTAACAGTCAGAACTGTTTATTTTTTCTTAATGGAGCTATTTGGTGCCTTTTATTTGTGGGGTAAATTAGTGTTTCAATTAGTACCATTTTGGGGTACCTATGCAATTTCTCACTTTTCGTTCTATTTTTGTGAGTCCGGATGGAAAAAAAAAGACGTCACCATTTTTAGGCCCTTGTTTTGTACTGACACACAGAATACAGATAACATGTCAAACAAACTGTTCAGTGTAAACTCTAACAAAAATGAAACCCAATAAACAAAGACAAATTGGCTTTTTTTTCCTGGTCACCTCACAAAGAATTTTTTTGGGGGGTGTGGCAGAAGAGGGACAGACACTTTGACTATATGACTTGTTTTTTTCTTTTTTTCCCAAATCCTGGCCCCATTTCAAATGAATTTTCTCCTATTGGACAATTCCTTTAAGTATAAATAATTTTCATTGACACAATACACCACAGATATCCGTCACACCAAACATGGAAAAAATATTGTTAAAAAATAGTGGTCCGAGGCACACAAGCCTTTATATAGACCACTGCTACAATTAGTAATATTTAAATATTATATGGATCTATCCTGACCAATCACATGTAAGTCATATAGCCCATTTGATTAGTAAATTCCAGGAGTCACATAACTGATGCATGTTTAGTTCTTTTATGCTAGACCATGGATTAATTATACAAAACTGATCCATGTGCTCTATTGTTACAGTATGGTAACAAGGGTCAAGGGTCAACTACATAGATGTAAGAAGGTCATGTAAGCAGGATTTTTAAATATCTGTATAGAAAAATCTTAGATTTCTCTTTCCAAAAAAAATATGAAATATATATATTTTAAATCTGCACTATTTTAAATATTTCTACACAGTTGAGTTATGTTAGTATGACCACAAAATAATATCCAGAGAAACCACAGTGTACAGCACAGACAGCAGCAAGAAGGGCTGGTAGTGTCCCAAGTTCCTGGTAGGTTGTCACAGGTATCTGGAGCTATGATATCTGCATTCCACAACTGTTAAAGGGTGTGTGGGGGAGGTTCCATAGAGGAAAGATGATCAAGGGGGGTCCCACAGATACTCAATTGGATTCAAGTCTGGGGAATAAGGAGGCTAGACTAGTGCTTGGAAGTCTTGATCTTGCTCTTTTATCCACTGTTGGACATTTATAGCCATGTGATATGTTACATTGTCCTGCTGGAGGATCCCATCCATTCCAGGGAAGATAATCAGCAGGTATGGCAGTACATGATCAGCAAAGATGGATAACAAGCAGTAGGGAGCAGTCCTCTAAAAAAGTCCCCTTTCTAATCCAGCTTAAACTATAAGGAGTTTACCACATGAGAACTGGAATCTGTTTTCTCTTCAAAGATATACTGTATGTGTCGAGCCAGACCAGAGGTGCACTAGACATCAGCGGTAGTGTTGAGCGATTATTATCGACAAAGTTGAAATCGGCACAGTTTTTATGGTGATCGGATTTTTTAGATCATGCGATAATTTAGGTTAAAATCTGTGCATCATCTATTAAGATTGTGCCTTTTTCGGCGCATCCTGTAATTTTGGAGGCCAGCAAATCAGATTACAGAATAGAGCAGGGTGAGATGTGTGTGCGACGTTATGACTGGGATGTGTATGGTTGCGATTGGCTGGAAAAATCACATGCCCTCGTTTTACATAGAACAGCGTTTCCTGTTCAGCCTCAGTGTCTCTCAGCGTTCAGAGCAGAAGGAAGTGCGCTCTGCTTGTGTCCAAACAGCTCAGCAAATTATTCTATTTTTTCACAGAGAAACCTCTACTATTAGCTGTGACCCTTACAATTTAGTTTGATTAGACATTGGAATATTTTATATAGTTAGGTAGAGAATTTTAAAGGAGCATCTACTGCTGTAAAGTCACTGGGGGGGGGGGGGAGCGGGGGGGGGCCCCGCGGGCGAACACAGAAAGCTCTATAAAGAATACTGGATTAAAGTTCACCAAGACTTAGTATAGACATGCAATGCTTTATTATTAACAGTTTTCTATTGAATATTTCCTGGATTTTGGGCAGCCTAAAACTTATAGGATACACATTTTTTCTAGTAACTGCAGGTCTCTTTGTTAGATGCAAAACTCCACTTTTATTATCAGTATACATTTCAGATAGGTGTTCATTTTCAATTTTGCCCATTCTACTTTTGTTGATATATCCACCTTGCACTTAAATTTGAATCCAGCAATTTTATAGTCACCACAGGGGGAATTGAAAGGTGCCAAAAATATCTTGCATTATACGAATAGCCCAAGATCTATAAAGAATATGGATAAAGTTCACCAAGACTTAGTGGAGACATTGGAATAGCTTTTTTATTAACAGTTTTCTATTGAAATATTTCCTGGATTTTGGGCACCTGAACTTATAGGATACACATCTTTTCTAGTAACTGCGGTCTCTTTGTTAGATGCAAAACTCCACTTTTATTATTCAGTATACATTTCAGATAGGTGTTCATTTTCAATTTTGCCCATTCCACCCTTTTTTGTTATATCCACCTTGTACTTAAATTAGAATCCAGCAAGTCAGCACAGGTTGATAGGTACCAAAATACCTAGTAATATCCGAATACATTACAGTACGTGTTTTTCACTTTGGCGCACTACAGCTTTGTTCAAATTGAGGCACCTTGCACTTAAAAGTGAATACTGCAAATTTTTTAGTCACCACAGGTGAATTGATAGGTGCCAAAAATATACCTTTTATTATCCGAATACATTTCAGATACGTGTTTTTTCACTTTGGCGCAGGCCAGCTTTGCTGATAGATCTACTTTGCAGTTAAATTTGAATACTGCATTTTTGTAGTCACCACAGGTGATTTGATAGGTGCCAAAAATACCTTTTATTATCCGAATACATTATAGATACGTGTTTTTGCACTTTTGCCCAGTCCAGATTTGTTGATATAGCCACCTTGCAAAGTTAATTATTTTGAAAAAACCTTTAGGCCAAATTGGGGTAAGGTTTTAACCCACAGGTGAAAATTGAAATTAAGGTGGAAAAACCAAAAATACATTTCAACTTTTATTTTATCCGAGATAACCAAATTTTCAGATTAACGTGTTTTTAAAGTTTGGTGCAAACATTACAGGCTTTGTCAATTGGGCATTTATAGAGCCATCCTTTCACTTAAATGTGAATACTGCAATTTTTTAGTCACCACAGGTGAATTGATAGGTGCCAAAAAATACCTTTATTATCCGAATACATTTCAGATACGTGTTTTTTCACTTTGGCGCAGGCCAGCTTTGTTGATAGATCTACTTTGCAGTTATATTTGAATCCAGCAATTTTGTTTTGATTTTAGGGATTTGAGAATAGCTGTGATTTGCCGTCTTTTAATAAGAGACTTTCCAAAACTCTTCCATACCTTCTCAAATTTGTATATTTCTGAACATGGAGCGAAATTCAGGTGGTAAGCGAGCAAAGAGGGGGGTAGGACATGGAGTGAGGTACGAGAGAAGGTGCTCCTTCCAGTGCTGGGGGACAACACGCATGCCAGCGGATCATCAGTTGCAGGACCGTCAGGCCTGTCATCGCTGGGTCAGGGCCTGTGAATCTCAGTAAAGAACAGCGTTTGCCAAACTGTCCTTCCCTTTGGTTAATGCAACCTGCATCTAGCAGTCTTACCTCCTCGTCCTCCGCACGGCCACAAAAAGTCATCATCGCATCACAGCATCCGTCCAACATGAAGCAGCCCAAATGTCAACTCGTGTACCCCAAAACTGTGGATAATCCATTTTCTGAAGACCTCTTTGAATGACAAAATGCGGTTGGGGTCAGAAAGGGATGTTAAAAGGGTCAAGAGGCCAAAGAGGAGGATTTTCTCTGCTCTGACGCCCAGTTTACTGATGCCATCAGAGGAGGAGAAGGAAGCCGGTCAATCGGCAAAAATCACGGGCGGTCGGCAACGCCTTGCAGTCCCTCTTGCTTGTAGCCTGCAGCTCCTGGATGCAGAATGTCAGGACGACAAAGTCACCTGTGTTGATGATGATGATGACGACATTGCGGATACAACGGGGGTCTTTTCAGCAGAATTTGCTTGCGAGCGCTTCATCACTGGACGAGGAGGAAGACGATAGGGTAGTGTCAGTACGGGGACGGAGAAGGAGACGGACACAGATGCGGACACGGAGCCTTTCTCTCCGTCAAATCCAACGGCCGACAGTTTCACCCAAATTTCATCGGTATTATTAGGCAGTGGTTCGGGGTCCAGAGCTAGTGCAAGGTGGAGCATCAGCTCTCAGGGTGCATCATCTCAGGCAAGTCAGGGCTGTGTGAAAGTTGTGCCGGAGGCAGCGGAGAAGGAGGAGGAGGAGGAGGAGGAGGAAGATCAGTTTGCTAGTGCCCCTCGACCCAGAGGCTTGGGAAATCAAGGCTCCATCTCTCACATGAGTGCTTGGATGCTCCATTTCCTCCAACATGATCCTCGCATTAAGGCCATCAAAATGAACAACAGTTACTGGGTGGCCACCTTCCTGGATCCCCGGTACCAAACAAACTCAGCACTTTCCTTCCACCCACCCAAATAGAGAGTAAAATGCAGGAAATGGAGACCTTGCTGATTGATCAACTGGAGACATCTGTTTCGTCTGCTTCACGTTCCCCAAATGTCACGGTGGAACAACATCAGCGACGTGACAGCAGTAGAGTGCCAAGTAGGCGTAGCGGCAGCAGCAGGCAAGGTGGCAGAAGCCTAATGGGTGACCTCTGGCAATCTTTGTTTACCACCTCACCAACGCATGCAATGCAGGGCACACATCCAACACACAGAGATCAGCTGAAGATCATGGTGCACGACTATCTGCGTCTCAACACCGATGTTTTTGTATGTGTTCCGGACCCAATAGACTTCTGGGTATCCAAAATGGATGAATGGCCCGAGCTGGCTCGTCACGCCATAGAGGTGTTGTCCTGCCCAGCAGCCAGCGTCATATCTGAGCGGACCTTCAGCACAGCTGGAGGAGTCATTACAGACAAACGCATCCGGCTTTCCACAGATAATGTGGATCGTTTGACTTTCATCAAGATGAATCAGGCATGGATCTCTGATGATGTTGTGGCCCCAATTGCCGAGGTCACCGATTAGTTGCCGGTCTACTTCACATTCCTTTTCAAACAGAAATGGTCCTCTTGAAAACTTTTTTTTAAAATGATCATTTCTTACTGCAATTTTTATTCTCTTTTCCCAACAGTTCATTTTGCTGGTTTTGCTGTGAGGAGACTGTAAAAGACAGCAAGGTTTCATGACAACACCGTATTCCATTTACTCACTTTATCTTAAGAAGTTTTCGCATTGTCAATGGTTTTGAGGTCATGTTGCTGTGAGATACAGCTATAATCATGGTCCTTTGGAACAGAAATGTGGCTTTTAAGTGGCATTTCTCCCTCACAATTTTTAACAGTGGCTGAGAAGTCATTTTTATAATTTTTTGGGTCATGCTGCTTTGAAATGCAGCAATACTACAGGTCCTATTATAAAAAAATGTTGTTTCTAACAGACATTTGTTCTTCACAATTGTCCAAAGTGGCTCAAGGGTCATGCTTTGAATTTTTGGGGGCATTTTGCTTTGAAATGCAGCTATACTACAGGTCCTATTATAAAAAAAATGTTGTTTCTAACAGACATTTGTTCTTCACAATTGTCAAGAGTGGCTCAAGGGTGATGGTGCTGTCAGAAACAGGAATAGGTAGGACACTGTTAATGGACACATATTGCAAAATGACTTGTTTTTGCAAGATCTTTAGCTATCAATTGCTGTATTGAGATAACCCATTTAATACAATTAAAAAAAGAGAAACAAAGACATGGTGGGATTCCATCCTATTTTAAAAATGTGTATTCTAGAATTAAACTACTAAAAAACTTGCATGTACAAAATAGCTGGTAAAAAAATTCCTCTGAATTGTACAAGGGAGGTACAGGAAAACTTGACCAGATGTAGGTTATTCAGAGGACATGGAGTATGGAGCACGGACAGAGAACAAAGTATAGAGACAATTTCCTCCAGCACGTTGAGTAAAATGAGAAAAAGAATGCCAAGAAAAAGGGCACCTGGGTGGAACAGGAGCGTTAACCACCAGTATTTCCAAGTGAAGCTCAATTGGTCCGCACTCATACGGAGTGGCAAGCGCTACCCAGGTCTTGACTGTGTACTGAGGAAGGCTGGAGTTCTCACACTTCCGCTTCCGCACTCTGCTTCAGCACGACAGTTTTCGTTGCTGCGTCATCAGGGCATTTTAAGCTGTGTGTTAATAGATGACAGACGCCAGCCTGGGCTCTCACCGCACCCACTGTAACTCCGGCCCTGGGTCATGCTGTGGCACAGGACAGGTATAGTCAATGTCCAGTTCAACTAAAATGGTGGTTGAAAGACTCCTTTTTCCGGCACTTTTTTAATCTGGGGGTCAGACAGGTATAATGGTCATACTGCAGTCCAGGACAGGTATAGTCAATGTCCAGTGAAACTAAAATGGTGGTTGAAGGACTCCTATTTCCGGTACTTTTTAATCTGGGGATCAGCCAGGTTTAATGGTCATTCTGCGGTACAGGACAGATATAGTTAGTGTCCAGTGAAACTAAAATGGTGGTTCAAAGACTCCTTTTCCTGGCAATTTTTAATCTGGGGGTCAGACAGGTTTAGTGGTCATACCACGTTCCAGGACAGGTATAGTCAATGTCCAGTGAAACTAAAATGGTGGTTGAAAGACTCCTTTTTCCGGCACTTTTTAATCTGGGGTCATGCAGGTTTGGGGCTCATGCTGTGGCCCAGGACAGGGATAGTCAATGTCCAGTGAAACTAAAATGGTGGTTGAAAGACTCCTTTTTCCGAAACTTTTAAATGTGTGGGTTAATGCAGGTTTGGGGCTCATGCTGCGTTCCAGGACAGGGATATTCAATGTCCAGTTCAAGTAAATTGATGGTTCAAATCATACTGCCTTCTGGCACTTTTTAATTTGTGGGTTATGCAGGTTTAAGGGTCATGCTGTGGTACAAGACAGGGATAGTGAATGGTCTGTGACTTTTTTTCTGTGGCTTTTATAGCCTAAGTGTTGTGCCTAAGATGTAGCAGGTATCCATTTGACTGTTGTGGCTGTTAATTCCAGCTTCTCCAGCCCTGTTTGGGTGTAAGAATGAAGGTGTTGTTGCTCTCCCATAGACTTTAATGGTCATCGCTCATAATCGACTGCTCACTATCGAAAAACCTTATCGATGGTGGCCGACTATCGACTATCGCCCGATGTCGATAGCCAACGTAATCGCTCAACACTAATCAGCGGCCATGAGGAATGCGCGATACAGACTGTACCTCATGCTTCTTTTTATTCCAGGAGTCCCCCAACTAACAAGCTGTAGCTCAAAGATTCTTTGCTTCTCTTCTCCATGGGATCTGTAGCTGAGAAATATTAAAGGTGCTGGTCTCTAAGATAACATGGGACCATCAGCCCTATTCTTAATGTCAGGTAAATACATCCATTTTTTTTGTAAGAACCACTGCTTTTATCAACTTTTATAACCCATATAACTTTTGTTATGTCCTCAATCATATCTCTTAGATAACCTCTCCTGATGAGACTGTGCAGTTAACTTTTAACAACCCAGCAGCATCATCATGATTTGCATTTTACCTACACATAATACTGTTCAGGAATTTTACACAGTTTCCAGGGTTCACTTGGAGGTCAGCAACACACTATAAAGACATTGCATGACTATCACACTGTAGAAATGGCACTACAACTCTCATCATTTGTAGTGTGTAGTGACCCTCTGCCTTCTTTGGAGCGGGATTCGTTGAACTGTTTTTAGTTAGACTCATCTGGTAGCTCACAGCTTGATGGTGAGCTGCTCCACTGTAGCATGTTGGCCCGCTCTCACACACCTTCATAGCCAATGTTCACCTCTAACAGTTGGATGTGCATCCTCTAAATATGCTGATCTCAAATCATCAGTGGCTTTATGTGCCACCATGACTTTAGGTGTGATAAGATTCAATATAAAAAGAAAAGTTTTTATGCCGTATAATACTGTAACATCCCCTGGGTTCTAATTATGCATTTTCCAGAAGATCCATACTAAAAAACTTACAATACATAGCAAAAGGAGATAGCTAAATACAAAAAAAGCATCTTTTAAAGGTCTGGATTCTCCAGAGCTTAGCCATAAATTACAATTTTGTGTATAAAACTTCACTTTAAGTTATTTCCCATTTACTATTGATTTCAAGTAGAATGTGGTAAACATTGGAGTTTTCATAAATGTATCTAGTGAAGCGTTTTCTATGTCCTTGCAGCAAACTTGTCACGTCCCATTGCTTCCTTTGTAAAGTTTAGCATTGTAGCCACAATATTTGTTTTTTTCTAATAGTTATAGAACATTTTTTCTTTCAGCAGCAAACCAAAGATGACAGTTATGGACAAACAAAAACATTCTTAAATCTTTTTGCCTATATACTCGCACAGAATTGCTTTTTTTTCTTGACAATTCTTGTTTATTTGCCTAATGCATTATTTAAATGCTAATCCCTTATAGCACAACAAATTTTCTTGTTCAGACCAAAATGCTACCTGCATAGTTTCTCGGTTAGCACAGCATTTATAAACATGTCTAAATTGATTCAGTGTTAAGTAAAGTTCAGTGTACAAATTGAATTCAAAATGCTTACTGTTAAATCTGCTCTTCACTTGATCCACTGCAATTCTCACAGCACATCTGTTTATTTCACATGTGTGTTAACTATCTTTCGATGAAAAGATATAAATAAAATAAATAAAAATGGCTTTTTCTGTATATTTTTCCCTAGGGAAGGCCCTATTTATGGTTATATTTAATCTGTCCTTACCTAACAGTACCCACATATGACATAAACCAAAACACAACAAATACAATTAATAAATCTTATTACTACATTATTAACCCCTTAACGACCGCCCACCATCTTTTGATGGCAGGTATTTCAGGTCATTATTCTGCAGCAACGTCTTTTAACTTCATTGCAGAATGAGCGTTTTGCACCTCCCAGCGCCACAGCTGCACTAGGAACAGAGCTGTAGTTAACAGCTCTGTTCCTGGAGCAGCCTTTGTAAGCACTGGGAAGCAAAGGAAACTGCCTCTCTACAGTGCTTAACCCTTTAATTGACATGGTCTGTGACTGTGGCATAATCAAATTACATTTTCTTGCTCTGTCAGATGATTAGAACTCCTGGTGGCCTGACAGAGCCTGTAAAATATCTGAACAGTCAGTCCTGGGTTCTAGAGTAGTCCCAGGGCTTTCTGTGTAACAAGCCTGCAGTCAGGGCAAACTGTGTGCTGCCTTGACTGCTGTAAAATTGTAATGTATTAGCATATATGAATATGTTAAGACATTACTAAGTGTAAAAAAAGTAAAACAGTTATCCCTTCATGAGATTATAAAAAAAGTAAAAAAAAGTATAGAAAAAATAAATAAAATCAATAATAAAATAAAAATAAATATTTAATAAAAAAATAATTGGCATACATTACACACACCCCCCCCCCCAAAAAAAAAAAAAAAAAAAAACTACACATATTAGGTATCTACACAATGGTAATAATCTGTGTAGTTAATCTAACAAGTTAGTAAGTGTGAAATATGAATTATATAAATAAATTTAAAAAACTAAAAAAATTATGCAATAATATATGTGAACTTAAACTATTACTCCTATTACAAATGTGTCAATGAAAATATAAAAAGCTGTGACTGTTGAAATACATGTAGGCAAAAACTAAAAAAAAAAAAGTGCTGGTCATTAGGTACTTTTCCGGCGTTCAACTTAAGAGGTTTATAATATATTACAAGGCAGTATTGCACCTTATAATACAAGAAGGATAAAAAACTTATCTAGGTAGTATCTAGCACATGTCTAAAGTGGTAAAAAGGTGAGCAAAAACATACAAACCTACATAAGCTGGTAAAACAAGCATAATAAATAGTAATATACATGAAAGCACAAGTAAAGTGCTACAAAATATAAAGGCGAGAGATACAGACCATATATGTGTGCTCCAACATACCACAGGTTTTGTCCTCACTTCACCATCTCCTAGACAAAGCACGTATACTATACTTGGTCTGTAAGACTTTGTATCTTTTAGCACTTTATTTGTGCTTTTATACATGTTACTATTGTTATCCTTGTTTTGGCACCTTATATAGGTTTCTAAATTTTGCCCACTTGTTTATTACTCTAGGCATGTTGAGTTGCTCAAAACAAATACAGAAGACAACAAAGGAGAATAGAACAGAATAAAAATAAAACATACTGCTGTGCACTGGTTAGTCAGTGTGTGAGATAACAGAATCAATACTTTCATGGACCATTAATCATATTTTGTGACCAGTCAACTTAATAAAGGATGATTTGTAAAACATATTACAAAGAAGCAATTGTGTTGTAAACCTCCCCTACTAGTTGTAGATAACCGCAATGAAGAAAAATGTATGACTGGTTGTCATATGGTAACTGAAAATTGCTATATTGATTAGACCAATAAGATTAGTTGTGTGACACATTGTGAGCAAAGCTGTGTTGGTTAAATCAGCATTGTTGAGAGCATATAAACAGGCAGATATTACTACCAGCCATACTACTGTAACTGTAGTAACCATGTTTCTCGGACAGGTGAGCACCTACAGGTCCAGGATAAGACATTTGGTGTCCTAGGTAAATAGAGTAGATAGCCCCTCTCCCTGATTCTTCTTGAAAATTCAAATCCCTGGCCTTAACCTGATGCAGGGAGACTGTAGCTGTGTCTTGCATAGCTAGACAGTATGGGAAAAAAAAGACAAGTGTGTAATCTTTGTTTAGAAGTATAGTATAATTGACACAATATCTTTATTCTGCAGACCAGTACAATTCAGATTATTTTTTTTTTTAAATTGTTGTTTGCCTTACAGTGCCATTTTCTCAGACCAATAGCTTTTTATTTTTTGGTCGTGCTTTTTGCCAACTTAAGTGCATTTTTTTATTGGTACCATTTTCAGTTACCTGCAATTTTAGAGTTGGGTATTATTTATGGCGTTCAACATTTGGGTTAAATAAGGTTATTTGTTAAAAGAGCAGGCTCTTCCAGACACAACAATACCATTTTATTTAATTTTGTTCAGTGTTTTTCTTTTTTATTTGTAAGATGGAAAAAGGCTGTGTTTTCAACTTTTGAAACTTTTAAGCTTGTTTTAAGCTTTTTGAAATATGTTTTACTTGTATTTTTAGTCTCCCTAGGGTACTTGGCTACTAGGTGGTGCGATCATTTATACTCTTTTCTGCAGTACTAATGCATTGCACAAAAGTGTGCAGTTAAAACTTACCTATTTTACCCTGCCTCAGTAAGATGGCAGACCTCCATTAGGCTTCCTGCTGCCTCGACTGCCGGTCGGCACGTCGCGTTTGTGTCTCACGGGGGAGCCAGTCAGGAGATAGAAGGGAGCATCCCCTCCTGCCCTCCTGCATAACTGCTTAGATGCTGTGGCTATGTTAACCACAGCATCTAAGTAGTTAATCAGCTGTATTTGTAGTTATCTCTGGTCCCGGCCCCTGAATGCAGATGTCGGCCTTTAAGTAACAACGGTTGCCCACAATGTATGGAGCAGGATCAGCTTCTAAGCCAGATCTATACTTGAGCTCCCTTTTCAATAGAAGGAGGTAGAGTGCACTTGACAGTCACCTTCTTCTGCTTATCCATCATATCCACCTGTACTCTAACTTAGGAGAATATAAATAGTAGCACCTTTTACTTAGATGTCAATGGTTAAACTGAATCTGACTCAAGAATACTAGTCCCCACAGGTCTACACTGTGCATATTTTAAGGAAACGGTGGATTTGCTGGACCACCGCAAGTAATGATAGTTAAGCCACGCCAGGGAGTGGAGTCTAAGTAGCCCCCGGTATTCACTAGAGCCCGCCGCAAAGCGGGGTGGACTTTCGGCGGCGTGAGGCTACCAGGTCGCGACCCCTGACGTGACTTGCTTGCGATGGCGGCCGGGGTAGTGTGTGATACAGAATCGTAATCTGGAGATGTAGTTGGGATCAGGCAGGAGGTCAGGATGGGCGGCAGAGGTTCGTGGTCAGAGACAGGCAGGCGGTCAGGACAGGCGGCAAACAGGCAAGGTCAGGAAACGTAGCAGAACGGACTGGTACACGGGTAATCAATACGGAACTCCAACACTCCAAATCACACGAAATGCACACCAACAATCTGGCAGAGAGTGCAGGAGGCGTATACCATATATAGGACCAGCGGCCGGCAATTGACAAATTACCGGCACGCTGGCCCTTTAAATCCAGACCAGCCGTCGCCCTAAGCAGTGGGTACGCGCGCAGCAGCTGGGACCGACAGGAGCAGAGAGCACAGGAGCGTGGAAGGGTATGTGTACTGGCGCCAGAGCTCAGGCAGCAAGGGGATGGTCCTGGGCGGCCGCGGCAACCCGCGCCGGACCCCATGCGGGCAGAGGGGTGGCCACGGGGGGCGACGGCACCCGCGCCAGCCCCTCTTGACAGTACCCCCTCCCCTTTAGGTCTCGCCCTCTTTTTTCTGAATTTAGAGAGAAGGTCAGATGACAGATTGGCCTCAGGTTCCCACGAACGCTCCTCCGGCCCAAACCCCTTCCAGTCAATCATAAAGAACCGCTTCCCCCTCACTGTTTTTCCGCCAGCACCTCTTTGACCTCAAAGATGTTATCAGAGTTGGCCACAGGAGAAGGCGAGACAGATCCACGGGAGAAGCGGTTCAGCACCACAGGTTTGAGGAGAGAAGCATGGAAGGTGTTCGGGATTCGCAGAGTTGGGGGCAAGCGGAACTTGTAGGACACCGGGTTCAGTTGCCGAAGTACATCAAAAGGGCCCAAATACTTAGGGCCTAACTTATAACTGGGTAACTTGAAACGAATATATTTGACGGACAACCAAACTCTATCACCCAGCTTAAATAAGGGCGGAGGTCTACGGTACCTATCAGCCTGGACCTTGGTTCGAGTGGAGGCCCGTAGAAGGGCCTGTCATGTGACTTGCCAGAGTGCCTTGATGTCATGCACTTGGGCATCCACGGCAGGAACGTGACACGAGGTAGCCAGAGGGAGAGACGGACGGGGATGTAGCCCAAACACAACAAAAAAAGGAGAGGCTGCAGCGGATTACGAGTCTAGTGAGTTATACGAGAATTCCGCCCAGGGGAGGAGGTCAGACCAATTATCCTGACGGGCGGATACAAAATGTCGTAGGTAGGTACCTAAAACTTGGTTAACCCTCTCTACCTGCCCGTTAGTTTGAGGGTGGTATGCCGACGAGAAGTCTAGCTGAACCTGCAACTGACCACATAGAGCCCGCCAGGATCTCGACACAAACTGGACCCCCCTATCCGAGACGATATGCAATGGGAGACCGTATAAACCAAAAAAGGTGGTGAAAAAGTGCTGGGCCAGCTGGGGGGCAGAGGGTAATACAAGAATCTATCAGTCACCACCCAAATGACCGTGTTTCCAGAGGAGGCTGGGAGGTCTGTAACAAAGTCCATGGCTACATGGGACCAAGGTCTTTCTGGTCTTCCCGCGGGTCTGAGACGAGGGACTTTATTATGGGCACAGGAGGTACAGGCCAGCACAAAGTCTCTAACATCTTGAGCAAGGGTGGGCCACTAATAATAACGAGAGATTAATTGCAGGGACTTATGGACTCCAGGATGACCAGCTGTTCGTGAGGAATGTCCCCACTTCAGGATTCGAGTCCGCATGGCAGGGCGTACATAGGTCTTTCCAGGAGGTAGATGTTGAAGGTCCACGGGGGCCGCAGTGAGGATTCGTTCTGGAGAGCTGCAGCTGCAGAGGCGGCTCCAGCCCCACTGTGTCTGAGGATCTAGAGAGGGCGTCCGCTTTGACGTTCTTCCCAACTGGCCAAAAGTGAAGGAGAAAATCAAAGCGGGCGAAAAAGAGCGACCACCTGGCTTTTCGAGGATTCAGTCGTTGAGCAGACTGAAGATAAAGAAGATTTTTATGATCGGTGAAGATATCGATGGGGTGCCGAGCCCCCTCCAGCAAGTGCCGCCATTCTTCTAGGGCTAACTTAATGGCCAGTAGTTCGCGATCACCGATCGTATAATTTTTTTCTGCTGGTGTGAAGGTTTTGGAAAAGAAGCCGCAAGTACGCAGTCTCCCAGAGGAGGAATTCTGAAGGAGGACAGCGTCTGCACCTACTGAGGAGGCGTCCACTTCTAGGACAAACGGACGCCGCAGGTCCGGGCAAGACAGAACAGGAGCTGAAGCGAATGCTGATTTAAGGCTATCAAAGGCTTCTTAAGGTTCTGGAGGCCAGGATTTAGAGTTGGCATTCTTCTTCATAAGGGCCACCAGCAGGGCCACGAGCGTGGAGAAATGCGGGATGAACTGTCTGTAATAGTTTGCAAACCCCAAAAAGCGTTGGATGGACCGAAGGCCCACTGGTCGAGGCCACTGTAAGACCGCTGAAAGCTTAGAGGGATCCATCTGGAGACCCTGATCCGAGACAATGTACCCTAGGAAGGGCAACGAGGTGCGTTCAAACAAGCATTTCTCCAGTTTGGCATATAACTGGGTACGGAGACATCTGAGCACCCGGCGGACGTGACGGTGGTGAGTCTCAAGATCAGGAGAGAAGATTAAAATGTCATCCAGGTAGACAATAACACAGACGTAGAGAAGATCGCGGAAGATCTCGTTGACGAAATTCCGTTTTCCAGGCCCATTTCCATTCGTCGCCTTCACGGATACGAATCATATTGTATGCTCCGCGTAAATACAACTTTGAAAAAAAATTTGCGCCACGCAAGCGATAAAACAGCTCCGAGATCAGTGGCATGGGGTATCGATTTTTTAGAGTGATTTTATTAAGTCCCCGATAATCGATACAGGGCCGGAGAGTACCATCTTTCTTTTCAACAAAGAAAAAAACGGCCCCCGCAGGCGAGGAGAACTTGTGTATAAAGCCTTTACGGAGATCCACCTTTATATATTCCGACATCGCCTTCGTCTCCGGGACAGAAAGAGGATAGACTCTGCCTCGGAGAGGTGTACTACTGGGTTGCAGGTCAATAGGACAGTTGAACGGCCGGTTCGGGGGAAGAGTTTCGGCCTTTCTTTCGGTGAATTGAAAGGTGCCAAAAATATCTTGTATTATACGAATAGACAAGCTCTATAAAGAATACTGGATAAAGTTCACCAAGACTTAGTGTAGACATTGCACTGCCATAGCTTATTATTAACAGTTTTCTATTGAAATATTTCCTGGATTTGGGCAGCCTGAACTTAGGAATACACATCTTTTCTAGTAACTGCAGGTCTCTTTGTTAGGTGCAAAACTCCATTTTATTATCAGTATACATTTCAGATAGTGTCATTTTCAATTTTGCCTTCCACTTTGTTGATAATCCCCTGCATTAAATTTGAATCCAGCAATTTTATAGTCACGACAGTAAAAACGAAAGGTGCCAAAAATATTTGTATTATCCGAATACATAAAGATACGTGTTTTTTGACTTTGGGCACTATAGCTTTGGGCTTTGGGGGCAGTTTGCACTTAAATTTGAATACAGAAATTTTTTTAATAGTCCCACAGGTAAATTGAAAGGTCCCAAAAAATATCTTGTATTTTTCGAAAACTTTAACAGATTGTGTTTTTTAATTTTTTGGCACATAAAACAGTTTTGTTCATAGAGGGAAAGTTTGGCCCCTTAAATTTGAATACAGCAATTTTTTAGTCCCCAAGGTGAATTGTTGGGTGCCAAAAAATCCCTTGTATTACCCGAATCCCTTTCAAAATCGTTTTTTTTTTACTTTGGCGCGGGCCGTTTTTTGGGAAAAGGATCTTTTTTTGCTTTTAAAAATTTGAATCCAAAATTTTTGTAGCCCAACCCAGGTAAATTTGATAAGTCCCAAAAAATTTCCCTTTTTTACTTTTCAAATTACATTTCAGAAAAGTTTTTTTTTTCCTTTTTGGCGCAGGCCAGCTTTGTTGTTAAAACTATTTTCCAGTTTTATTTAAACCCGCTTTTTTGTTTTGATTTGATTGATTTGAGAATAGTGTGATTTCCCGTTTTTTTTAAAAAGAGATTTTTAAAAAACTTTTTCCATACCTTCTAAAATTTTTTATTTTTTCTGAAAATGGAGCAAATTTTGGGTGGTAAGCGGCAAAGGGGGGGGGAAAGAACAGGGAGGTAAAAGGTCCCAGAAAAGGGTGCTCCCCCCAGTGTTTGCGACAAAACGCTGCCAGGGGATCATCGTTGCGGCCCGTCGGGCCCTGTCATCGCTGGGCCCAGGGGCCCCTGTAAAATTCATAACGCCCAGCGCCCCAAATCTTTTCTTCAGGGTTTAAAATGCAACTGCATCCAGCAGTCTTACCCCCCCGTCCTCCCCAGCCCGGGCCCACAAATGTCTTTCATCGGGGCATAAACAGCACCCTTTTCCAACATAAAGGCCCCCAAAGGGCCCAAACTCGTTTCCCCAAACCCTTGGGATAATCCATTTTCTGAAGACCTTTTTGATGAAAAAAATGGGGGTTTGGGGGTTTCAAAAGGGCTTTTTAAAAAATCAAAAAGGCCAAAGAGGATGTTTTTTCTATTGCTTGCAAACCCCCCATTTATGTTCCATAAAGTTTAGGAAAAAGAACCCGGTCAATGGGGCAAAAATCCCGGGGGGTTTCGGCAACCCCTTGCGGGCCCCTTTCTTGCTTTGAAACCCGGGGGAAGCCCCCTGGATGCAGAATGTCGGGAAAGACGGTTAACCCTTGATTTGATGAGGGAATGATGAGGGCCCTTGCGGATCCAACTTTTGGTTTTTTTAAAGCGAATTTGTTGGGAGGGAGCGTTCATCACTGGAGAGGAAAGACGAGGGGGTAGTGCCGTAGGGGTTTTCCCACCCTAAAAAAGGGGAAAGAGGGGGGTTCGCAGAAGCCCCTCTGATATGATTCCCCCCACCAAAAGCCGAAAAACCCCGTTTTCTCGTTTTATCGCCGTAAAAAAAGGGGTCTGGGAAACCTTAAAAGCCTGGGCCTTCTTTGCCCAAAAGCCTCTGATTCACCTAGCGTTTTTAAAAATCCCCCCCCTTTGCCTTTAAACGCATAAAACTAGAGGCAAAAAACCTTAGGGGGTTTAAAACCCCCCAAAAAATTTGTCATCACATGCAAGGGAAAATTGCATGAGTTAAAATTTAAGGTAACATTTGGGCCCAAAAAAGGCCAGACCGACGCCGGGCCTCCAACCACTGCCCACCCCCTCTGTTTTCCGCCCCCCTCCTTCTCCGCCACCACCAAGCGTTCCTCAGCTGCCCATTTTCTCTCAGAGCATGGTCAGGGATCAGCCCCCGCTTCACCTCCACCGTCCCCCCGGGAGAAACCCCCCCAGCACCCCCAGAGACCCATCCTCCCCCCTTTCTCCTTCCCCTAGTTTGACGCCCCTGCTTTCCCCGTAAAGCGGCCAAAAGTCAAGCGGGAAAGCCTTTGTCCCGGGTTTTGGGGGAGAAGAAGAAAATTTTAAAACCCAAACTTTCCCAAACCCAAAAAACCCTAAAAGCCCGGCTTTCCCGGGTTTTTTCCCTTGGAAATGTTCCCTTTCCCGCCCGGGGGGACACAGAGGGGTTTTCCGCCCCCGTCGGGCCCCTTGCCTCCCCCCCTTTACCAATCCCGAGTGGGCATTTCTTTCCCAGAAAACCCGTCCCTCCCCGGGGCCCGCCACTTTGTCATCTAAAATTTCAAGCGCGTTTCTGCTTTTGGGGCCCCGGAAAATTTCCATTAAACCACCGACAATGGACAAGAAAAGGCACGGCCAAGGCCGTAAAAACCCCTGTGACAGTTTCCACTGGGTGGGGCTGGGTGGATGTCTCTGGGGGGGGACGGGGGCTTCAGGCTAAACCCGCACGCTCTTTAAAAAACCGCAGGGTTTGGTGCAGGGTTTTTTCCCCCCAAGGTCCTCTGGTGGCATCACGTCCCCAGAAAAACCCGGGCCCGTTTTTTAAAATTTAATCTGTCTTGGGAGACCGTCCACATTGGTCAGGAGGGTGTGGACGGCCCCTCCGCAACGAGGAACCCCAGCGCTGGCTGGGTGCCCCAAAAACCTTTTGCCAAAGGGAAGGTGGTGGCAATAAAGGAAAGAAATTTCTGACCCCCCCTTAAGAAGGTTTGGGGGAGCACATCCCTTTTCCGGGACTTTTTCATGAAACCCTTTTCGTCCCCGAAATTTCTAAAGAGCTCCCCCGGGCTGGACTGCCCGCTGAGGAAGGCCCCGAAGTTTAAGTTCGCCTTCCGCCGTTCATAGCCCGCTTCGTCCCCCCGGCGCGTTGCACGTCCTATGCCTCCCCGTCAAACCCCTCTCATTTTTGGGCGTGGCCAAAACGCCGGAATTCCACCCTCCAAATGCTCCCCGCGATTGTGGGAGCACGCCCAAAGGCCCCCAAAAGCAGTACGAAGTGACAAAATGGCCTGACCCAAACAAACGGAGCGGACCCCGGGGGTGTTAGGCCCCCAGAGTGGGGCAGGTGAAAGGCCTGCACCATCCGCCAATTTTTTAAGAAACCACCAAAAGGTCTTTGGGGCAATGCCCCCTTGTCAGCAGGGGCATTGGGTGATCTTAGTTTTTGGAACGATTTGGTTTGGGCACTCTGAAACAAAAGGTTCCGCCAGCGACGGAGGAGGAGAGGGCAAAAATGGGGGGACCAAAAGGAGCCTTTCCCCTCCGTCCCAAAACCCCAAGGCCCGGGCAGTTTCACAAATTTTATCGGGCTTAATTAGGCAGTGGGGTTTGGGGTCCAGAAAATAGTGCAAGGGGGGCGCATCAGCTCTCAGGGTGCATAACTCAAAGGCCCCGCAGGGCCCTGTTGAATTTTGCCCGGGGGCGGCGGAGGTGGGGGGGAGGAGGTATTCATAGACACCGACGTTAAACGACGTCCCTGCCTTGGAAAGTTTGGCGCGGGAAATTTTAGGCGGAGGGGGGAAATGAGGAAGATCAGTTTGCAAATGCCCCCCCCCTCGAACCCCGAGGCCCGGGAAATCCCAAAGGGTCCCAAACTCTCACATGAGTCTTTGGGTGCTCCATTTTTCCTCCCAAAATGAAACCTCCCCTTTTAAAGGCCCTCAAAATGAACAACATTACTGGGGGGCCCCCCCTCCTGAATCCCCGGTACATAAAAAAAACTCAGGGATTTCCCTTTCCCCCCACCCCCAAATAGAAAAGTAAAAATGCGTAAAAAACTGATTTAAAACAATGGAGAAATCTGTTGCGTATTTCCCCCCTTTTCCCTTCCCCAAATTTTCACGGTGGAAACATCGGGGACGTGACAGCAAAATTTGAGTGCAATTTGGCGTAGCCGGCAGCAGCAGGGAAGGTGGGAGAAGCCTTTAAATTTTGACCTCGGCAATCTTTTTTTACCAAACCTCACCAAGCATGCAATGCGGGGGGACACATCCCCAAAACAAAGAGACCAGCCTTAAGATCAAGGGGCACGCCCATCTGGGTTTTCCAACACCCAAAGTTTTTTATGTGTTTTTCCGGGGCCCAATAGCTTTGGGGATCCAAAAAGGAAAAATGGGCCCCACTGGATCATCACACCATAGAGGTGTTGTCCTGCCCCAAGGGAGCCCCGGGCTTTTCTGGTTTGGGCCCTTTAAACACAGCTGGAGGGGCATTACGACAAAAGATTCGGCTTTCCCCCAGATAATGTGGATCGTTGACTTTCATCAATGAATTTTCCATGGACTTATGATGTTGTTTTGGGCCCCCTTTCCCGGGGCACGGGGTTTGTTGCCCGGGCTACTTTACATTCCTCTTCAAAAAGAAATTTGGGCCTTTTCCCTTTAAAACTTTTTTTTTAAAAAGATCTTTCTTACTGCAATTTTTTTTTTCTCTTTTCCCAAAAAGTTTATTTTGGTGGGTTTTTCTAAGAGAAGGGCTGTAAAAGGGAAACAAAAGGGTTTTTTAAACACCGTAAAAACATTTTCTCACTTTTTTCTTTAGAAGTTTTGCAAATTGGCAATGGTTTTGAGGGCATGTTGCTTTGAGATAAGCTATAATTTTTGGGCCTTTGGAAAAAGAAATGTGGCTTCTAAATTGGGGATTTCTCCATCCAATTTTTTAATAGTGGCTTTAGAAATCTTTTTTATAAAAATTTTTTTGGGGCATGTAGGGTGTGAGATACAGCAAATTTTCAAGGTCCTTTGGGAAAAAGAAATGTGGCTTTAAGTGGGATTTCTCCCTCACAATTTTTAATTTTTGTGGGGTGAGAAAAATCATTTTTTATAATTTTTTGGGGGCATTTTAGCTGGAGATACAGCAATAATCATGGTCCTTTGGGGAAAAGAAATGGGGGTTCTAAGTGGCATTTCTCCCCCACAATTTTTTTAACCCTGGTTTAGAAGTCATTTTTTAAAAATTTTTTTGGGGCATGTGCTTTGAAATGCAGCAAAACTACAGGGGCTTATTATAAAAAAATTTTTTTTTCTAACAGAAAATTTTTTTCTTCACAATTGCCCAAAGGCTCAAGGGGCATGCTTTGAATTTTTGGGGGGATTTTTTCTTTTTAAATGGGAGCTATTCTAAGGTCCTAATTTTAAAAAAAATGTTGTTTCTAAAAAGACATTTGATCTTTTACAATTGCCCCAAAATGGTCAAAGGGGCAGGGTTTGAATTTTTGGGGGGATTTTTTTCTTTTTTAAATGCAGCTATAAAATGCAGGGGCCAAATTTTAAAAAAAAATGTTGTTTTAACAGACATTTTTTCTTCACAATTGTAAGAGTGGTCAAGGGGGATGGTGCTTCAAAACAGGGAAAAGTAGGACAGTAATGGACACAATTTCAAAATGATTTTTTTTGCAAGATCTTTAACAAAAATCAATTCCCCTTTTAGAAAACCATTTAATACAATTAAAAAAAAGACAAAATTGGTGGATTTCCCCCTTTTTAAAAAGTGTTTTTTAGAATTAAAAAAACTAAAAAACTTGCTGTACAAAATAGCTGGTTAAAAAAAAACCTCTGAATTGACAAGGGGTTCAGGAAAACTTGACCAGATGTAGGTTATTCAGAGACATGGGGTATGGGCACGGAAGAGAACAAAATAAAAGGGACAATTTTTCCCGCACTTAGTAAAAAAGAAAAAAAAGCCCAAAAAAGGGCCTGGTGGAAAGGGGCGTTAACCACAAATTTCAAAATGAACCAATTGGTCCCACCTTTTCGGGGGGCAAGGCTTCCCCGGCAGGGACGTTAGCCAGTGAAAATAAAATGGTGGGTTTAAAGCTCCTTTTCCCCGGCACTTTTGAATTGTGGGTCAGAAGGTTAATGGCATTCTGCGGTACAGGACAGATATAGTCAATGTCCAGTGAAAATAAAAAGGTGGTTGAAAGACTCCTTTTTCCGGCTCGTTTGAATCTGGGGGTCTTGCTGGTTTGGGGCTCATGCTGTGGCCCAGGACATGTATTGTCAATGTCCATTTCAACTAAAATGGTGGTTGAAAGACTTCTTTTTCCGGCACTTTTAAATCTGGGGGTCATGCAGGTTTGGGGCTCATGCTGCGTTCCAGGACAGGGATATTCAATGTCCAGTTCAAGTTAGATGATGGTTCAAATCATATTGCCTTCTGGCACTTTTTAATTTGTGGGTGATGCAGGTTTAAGGGTCATGCTGTGGTACAAGACAGGGATAGTGAATGTTGTGTGTTTTTTTTTTCTGTGGCTTTTATAACCTAAGTGTGTTTACTAAGATGTAGCATGTATCCATTTGACTGTTGTGGATGTTAATTCCAGCTTCTCCAGCCCTGTTTGGGTGTAAGAATGAAGGTGTTGTTGCCCTCCCATAGACTTTAATGGTCATCGTTCATAATCGACTGCTCACTATCGACTATCTTGTCGATGATGGACGACTATCGACCATCGACCGATGTCGATGGCCGACGCAATCGCTCAACACTATACATTTACATACAGTAACTAGAGATGGGCGAATTTCTCAAAATTCGGTTTGCTCACTTCGCCGAATTTCCCGACAAAAAATAACTTCGTTCCGAATTACTTTGGGACGAATCGTGTTAAAAAGCAGCTATTTCCAGGCTGCACAGAGCCTGCAGGGTGCTGTAGAACGTTGTGCCATGCTTAAATATGCAGAGGAGCTTGGTTTGGTCTTCATACAATGTTGTGTTTTAGTATGACACGCACATGACTGCCGCCGCTCTTAGAATCGCTTCACTATAAAATTCCCTGGCACTTAAGGGGGCAAAACTGACGAAAAAACTGAAGTGGGAATGTAGCCTGATAAAGTCATGGCATCAACAGCTGGAAAAAAACAAGCTGAGGGCTCAGGTGGCAACATCAGTGACAGAGAGTGGAGGTGACGTCAGCAGCCACAGCAGCTTGAGGTCAAAGAGTGGCACAATGACATTCTGGAGGTGGCAAAAACAGGAGTAGGCCCCAGAGTGGCACAATAACAGAGTGTGTAGGTTACGGCAGCAGCCACAGCAGCAATGAGGTCAGACAGGCACAATGACATTCGAGGTGCAAAAACAGGAGTAGCCACGAGTGGCACAATGACACAGTGTGTAGGTCACGACAGCAGCCACAACAGCAGCATGAGGTCAGACAGTGGCACAATGACATTCTGGAGGTGGCAAAAACAGGAGTAGGCCACAGAGTGGCACAATGACACAGTGTGTAGGTCACGACAGCAGCCACAGCAGCAGCATGAGGTCAGACAGTGGCACAATGACATTCTGGAGGTGGCAAAAACTGGAGTAGGCCACAGAGTGGCACAATGACAGAGAGTGGAGGTGACGGCGGCAGCAGCATGAAGTCAGACAGTGGCACAATGACAATCTGGATGTGGCAAAAACAGGACTAGGCCACATGGTGGCACATTGACACAGTGTCTAGGTCACGGCAGCAGCCACAGCAACAGCATGAGGTCAGACAGTGGTACAATCACATTCTGGAGGTGGCAAAAACAGGAGTAGGCCACAGAGTAGCACAATGATAGAGAGTGGAGGTGACGGCGGCAGCAGCATGAGGACAGACAGTGGCACAATGACATTCTGGAGGTGGAAAAAACAGGAATAGGCCACAAGGTGGCACAATGACACAGTGTCTAGGTCACGGCAGCAGCCAAAGCGCAGCATGAGGTCAGAGAGTGGCACAATCACATTCTGGAGGTGGCAAAAACAGGAGTAGGCCACAGAGTGGCACTATGACAGAGAGTGTAGGTGACGGAGGCAGGTTCAACAGCATGAGGTCAAAGAGTGGCACAATGACACAGTGTGGAGGTCACGGCAGCAGCCACAGCAGCAGCATGAGGTCAGACAGTGGCACAATGACAGTGTGTGGAGTTGGTTGTCTTTACCTGTCACTGGTTAAGATGGTTGGTGGCAGATGGAGAAACTGGCAGCAGATGTGTGGCATCAGGCGAGTGGCGGCATCAGAATAGTGGCTGAGGCAGGTAGTTTGAACCCAGACTCATTTCTCACAGTTTGGGTGAGGCGTCATGGCTGATGTAGTCTGACGCCTAAGGCATTGGTGTGTGGAAATCCTGGCCGATCCACGCCTGATTCATCTTGACAAAGGTCAGTCATTCCACATTTCCCGTGGACAAGCGGGTTCTCCTTGGAGTAACTTTGGCCCCCGCCGCACTGAACACCCGCTCTGATGCCACACTACTGGCCGGGTAGGACAGCTTCTACTGCAAACTCGGCAAGTTGCGGCCACAAAATCCAGTTTGGCTGCCCAGTAGTCCAGCGATCTTCTAACTGGGGTGGCAGAGTGCTGTCCAAGTAGGCCACCACCTGTTGGTTCGGGGTCACTCCAGGTCCTGCTGCTGCTACTGCTGGCGACTGCCCTCCTCACTAGGGGGTGAAGGAAGCTGCTAAATCAGTGACTCCAGTCTGAGGTGGCTGCTGCTGGCGCTGGTCCTGCTCCGACCCCCCCACCGTCAACCAGCAGCCGCGGCAGTAGTACGTGCGCGCTGAAGAGCCCCCCCGGTCAGACCTGTCAGTGGAGGGACGATGTCGCACATAGGCAGCGGCCACTGACACGGAGGTTTTCCCCTATATAATTTGAGTTTGTCCTCCCTCTCAATAGCTGGGAAAAAAGGCTCCCATTTTGGAGAGCCAGAAGTCATCCCTCTGCCGGATGCTGACTATTCGGCTGTCACTAGACAGGCAAATCAGCATGCTGCGGGCCATCTGCACTCCGAGGGGCTCCCTGCCTCCATCTCAACTGTATACTGTCACGGTGCTTGCGGGTCATCTGCCTCGTCTTCCTCATCTCCATCTACCGCCTCCAGTTGCTCCTGCTCCTCCTCTCTTGTCATCTGAGTAGAAAATCCACTAATTTCACCAGACAATGCATCATGCACAGTTTCCTGGCCATTTTCAGAATCTTCTGAAGATCGGTGGAAGACTTCAGGAACCTTTTTACAACCAGATTGAACACGTGCAGGGCGCAGGACCATCCTCCTCGGTGCAGCGCGGACACCATGTTCCTCCATTGTCCGTCCACCATGGTTCCGATTTGCATTTTGGCACGGGAAAGCCACACATCGATTTCTTGCTGCATGACGCGGAGCAGTTCCTCCCCTGTGTGACTTTGTTCGTTTGAGGCAAGCCAGGTGTGAACTGCGTGACACCGCTGTGCCCTATACAATGTGGTATGATGGAGCAGTACTTGTGGAGGCTGAGATGGTGGGGGGTGGGGGAGAGGAGTAGGCGGACCACTGGCACAGGAGCCGCAGTTTGACAACGGGGAGGAGAAAGCTGGTCCCCTGTCCAAGTTGTTGGTGTGCCTGGGCCGGAAGCACCTTCACCCAGTGGGCCGTAAAGGACATGTACGGCCCTGACCGAAAGTTACAGCTCCAGACGTCCGCGTTTGCCGTGCACCTTGGAACAAACCTATAAGCTCAAGGACTGGCCCACTTTCTGTTCTACATATTTATGAAGTGCTGGTACTGCCTTTTTGGAAAAGAAATTACGGCTGGGAACTCTCCATCTTGGCTCGGCACAAGCCATTAGTTCTCTGAATGGTGCAGAGTCAACCATTTGGAAAGGGAGGGCCTGCAGCACCAACAACTTGGACAGGAGTACGGTCAGCTTCTGCACCTTAGGATGGTTGGATGCATACTGTTGTCTCTTTGCAATCGCCATGAGTAGCGAGGAGCAGGAGCATCTGGACCGGGAGATGGATGCAAAGAGAAACAGCTCCCTTCGCAGGGGTGGTGGAGCCTGACTGGCTGCAATGGCATGCGTGCCACTGGGACTGCTGCTGCTGTTGCTGCGGCGGCAGGATGGACCACCACATCTGAGCCACGTTTCTCCCGGGCCACCGGATGGTAAAGCTGCATGTGTTAAACGCGGGCCGTGGGTGCCAACGTTAGCTCCCTGGCCACGCTTCACTTTCTGCCTACAGATTCTACATATACCATATTCGCTTCTCCCGGTTCTTAGCAAAGAACGCCACACCCCCCCGAGTATCGGATTTTAACCCGCCAACGCTCCGTACTGAGTGACTACTGCCGCCGCGGCCTCGCTGACCCCCCTGTGCCGCTACTTTCTTGGACCTGCAAGCGGTTTTCTACCTTGTGCCCTTGGCTCCCACCCTCACACGCGCTATCCTGCGACCCACGGCCCACGACCCACTTGCTGGCTGCGCCGCTGCCTGACGCGCCAAGCTAAAGCCCTCTTCTCCTACATGATAAGCCCTTGCCTCACCCGGCTCCCAAGTTCGGTCGGCTACATCATCATCTATTTGTTTTTTCAATCGTCACTGCTGTCCTCATCACCGGTCTTGGTATGCAGAGGCTGACCCTCACAACAAAGACCTCCCCTGCCACACATCAAAATCTATACTTTGCCCCCTACTGCAAGAAGCAGGGGATATTTGGCCCCATTTAATCGCTGCCCAAGTACTGCTGACTGCCCTCCTCAAATTGTCATTCCTCCCTATATAGTGGCACTGAGCCCAGACCACACAGTAGATCTCTGGCTGAGGGAACCGGATGGACAGAGGAGGGTTGAGGACAGGTGAAGCCGCTGACCCGCCCCCGGCCATGCCAACTAAAGGGGTTTTGTCTGAGGTTCACAACCGACTCTTGGCTGGGGTTGTCAATTCATCTGGGAGGAAGTGGATGACCTAGTCAACCAATCAAGAACCCTTGGGTTTGAAACAACACACGGCCCGCTAGATGACAGCTGCAGTTGTGGCCTCACCGAGTGACCCCTGCTGCGACGTTCCTCTTGCTGTGCTGCGACCTCGGCCTGAAATGTTTGTGCCTCTGCCACTCGCAGGTGAAGAGCCTGCCACCTCTCTGTCTGACATACTTTTTTGTTCTAAAATGTACAGACACCTTTTATGAAGATATCTGTATATGATAAATACACACCCTGTATTTGACTCCAAATGAACCCACTAAAAAGCTTGGTAACCCTTGGGTATAAATTGCGCTCCCCAAATGGGCAGGAAAAATTGAATCGTATGTGCCGTTTAAAAACTCTGTGTATTTTACTGAATATAAAAGCACAAACAGGCTTAATTAACCTTCGGATATGAATTATGCTACAGAATTTCTTCTGTGTGCGGTGAAAAACAAAGTTTCTTTTACTGAGAACAACAACTGTAGAACAACGCTTAATTAACCCCTGGATGTAAATTGCGCCAAACAATTGAGCAACCACAAACTACGAGCTTTGTAGCGTGTTACAAAAGGCGTGTTTTTTACGCACACAAAGAAGAGAAAAAATTGTAATTTAAACCCTTCGCTTGTGAATTATGCTACAGGAAAAATGTATTTTTTGGCGTGAAAAAGACGGTTTATTTTTAGTCACCACAGCAGAAAAACAACGCTTAATTTTAACCCCTGGATGTAAATTGCGCCAAACAACTGAGCAACCACAAACTACAAGCTTTGTAGCGTGTTACAATGGCGTGTTTTTTTACGCTACACAACAAGAGAAAAAATTGTAATTAACCTCGCTTGTGAATTAGGCTGCAGGAAAAATGTATTTTTGGCGGTTTAAAGACGTTTTTATTTTGCACCAAAAGCAAAAAAACAACGCTTAATTAACCCCTGGATGTAAATTGCGCTAAACAATTGAGCAACCACAAACTACGAGCTTTGTAGCTAGAGATGGGCGAATTGATTCTAACGAAGTGGAATTCGTTTAGAATTTCAGGAAAACTTCGGTTCTGAACGAAGTCGAAGTTTGGGGTACTTCGGGTGAACGAAGTGTGCTTTTGATTTATAAAATGGCTGCGAGCACATGGCGTTACATGGGAAAACACTCTGTGAGGAAGAAGGGCATAGCCTGCTTGACATGTGGGAGAGATGAAACCAATCAGAGACCGGCGGGATCTGTGACGTCACCGCACTAATAAGTCCGGGCGCGACCCCTGGGAGCTCACACTCCTCTCACTGTACTGATCAGGGAAGGTGCTGCCGCGGCTGATTGGATAGCTCTTACTGAAGAACTGATTATATACAGCGATTTTTGTGGGGTGTTCAGCTTGTCTCAGAGACTGCTTCTCTTAATGATCTATTTCTGATTTTTGGGGTATTGGATCTGAAGTCCAGTGTGGTTCCACTGCAGCTGCATATACATTTTAATGAATATCATCTCACAGCACATTGAACATCCAAGGGGGATCTAAGCCAGGTCCTGCTGTATTCATTTAAAGAAACAGAGTTTTTACAATACAAATACCACTTAATTTTTGGCTACTCAATTCTTTTGCGCAATCATGTTGTGTGGCGTAGAAAACATGCAATTGTAACACGCTACAAAGCTAGTAGTTTGTGGCTGCTCAATTCTTTTGCGCAATTTACATCCAGGGGTTAATTATGCGTTTGTTTTTTTTGCTGTGGGACAAAAATAAACCGCCTTTTTCACCTACAAAAATAACAATTTTCCTGTACCATAATTCACAAGCGAAGGTTAATTACAATTTTTTCTCTTGTTGTGTAGCGTAGAAAACACGCAATTGTAACACGCTACAAAGCTCGTAGTTTGTGGCTGCTCAATTCTTTTGCGCAATTTACATCCAGGGGTTAATTAAAGGGGTTGTCTCGCTACAAAGAATAGCTTTCAAATTGTAAGGAACACAAAATAAAGACATTTTCCAAATATATTGCTTTGTTCCTCTGCTTTCCCCAAGGAGATACAAGTGAATTTATGACCGTCCTGGCTATTTCAGTTCCCTCAGTAACTGACCTGTAAACAAATCTCCCCCTGCTGTTTGTTCAATGAGATAACAGTGAGTGAGTCATCACACAGGTCAGGGCAGTGTCCACAGTGTCCTTGCTGCCTGGCAGTAAAAAGCTTGATTTATCTCAAGTAAACAGAACTGTAGTTAGGGCTTTTGTTAGAGGGATCAGATAAGAAGTCCTGTGAGCAGTTTGAGAAGCTAATCTTATCTATTTAGCAACTGAACAGGCACAGAGCTGTACAAGCAGGGAGCTTATGCAAATTAGTCAGTCTGAACCAGGAAATGACAGAGTATTTCATTCATGCATCCTTTGAAACCCTGTAGGGAGACAACTCCATTAAGCGTTGTTTTTCTGCTGTGGTGACAAAAATAAACCGTCTTTTTCACCGCCAAAAAATTACAATTTTCCTGTACCATAATTCACAAGCAAAGGTAAATTACAATTTTTTCTCTTGTTGTGTAGCGTAGAAAACACGCAATTGTAACACTCTACAAAGCTAGTAGTTTCTGGTTGCTCAATTCCTTTGCACAATTTACATCCAGGGGTTAATTAAGCGTTGTTCTGCTGCTGTGGTGACAAAAATAAACCGTCTTTTTCACCGCCAAACATTACAATTTTCCCATACCATAGTTAACAAGCAAAGGTTCATTACAATTTTTTCTCTTGTTGTGTAGCGTAAAAAACACGCCATTGTAACACGCTACAAAGCTAGTAGTTTGTGGCTGCTCAATTCTTTTGCGAAATTTACATCCAGGGGTTAATTAAGCATTGTTCTGCAGTTGTACTCAGTAAAAGAAACTTTGTTTTTCACCGCCACAGAAAAAATTCTGTAGCATAATTCATATCCGAAGGTTAATTAAGCCTGTTTGTGCTTTTATATTCAGTAAAATACACAGAGTTTTTAAACGCACATACAAGTCAATTTTTCCTGCCCATTTGTGGAGCGCAATTTATATCCAAGGGTTACCAAGCTTTGTTACTGGGTTCATTTGGAGTCAAATACAGGGTGTGTATTTATCATATACAGATATCTTCATCAAACAGTGTCTGTACATTTTAGAACAAACAGTATGTCAGACAGAGAGGTGGCAGGCTCTTCACCTGCGAGTGGCAGTGGCACAAACATTCCTGGAGCAGGCCCAGGTTTGCAGCACAGCAAGGGGACGTCGCAGCAGGGGTCACTCAGTGAGGCCACAACTGCCGCTGTCATCTAGCGGCCGTGTGTTGTTCAGCAACCCAATGGTTCTTGATTGGTTGACTAGGTCATCCACTTCCTCCCAGATGACATCTGACAACCCCAGACAATAGTCGGTGGGAACGTCAGGCACACCCTTAGTTGGCAAGGCCCGGGAGCGGGTCAGCGGCCCTCACCTATCCTCAACCCGCCTCTGTCCCATCTGGGTCCCTCAGCCAGAGATCTACTATGTGGTCTGGGCTCAGCGCCACTATATAGCGAGGATGAACAATTTGAGGAGGGCAGTCAGCAGCTACTTGGCAGCGAAGAAATGGGGTCAATATCCCCTGCTTCTTGCAGTAGGCGGCAAAGTATAGATGTTGAGAGTGGCATGGGAGGTCATGTTGAGGGGTCAGCCTCTGAATACCAAGACCGGTGATGAGGACAGCAGTGACGATGAAACACAAATCGATGATGATGTAGCCGACCGCACTTGGGAGCCGGGTGATGCAAGGGCTTCATCATCGTCAGGAGAAGAGGGCGTCAGCTTGCAGGTCCGGCAGCGGCGCAGCCAGCAAGTGGGTTCGTGTGGCCGTGAGTCAGCAGGATAGCAGCAGGGGTGAGGTCGGAGCCAAGCGGCCACGGGTAAAAAGAAAGTAGGGGCACAGGGGCTCAGCGATGCAGCGGGGCAGTAGTCACACAGGAGGAACTGCTCCGCGTCATGCAGCAAGAAATCGATGTTGGCTTTCTCCGCGCCAACTGCAAATCGGAACCATGGGACGGGCAATTTGGGGGGAACATGGTGTCCCGCTGCACCGAGGAGGGATGGTCCCATGCGCCTTGCATGGCACACGTGTTCAATCTGGTTGTGAAAAGGTTCCTGAAGTCTTCCACCGATCTTCAAAAAAGATTCTGAAAATGGCCAGGAAACTGTGCATGCACTTCATCCAATTTCCCACAAAGCCAGGAACACCCCCTCGAGTTGCAGCGGCAGAACGCCTCCCCCAACACACTCTGATATGCGATGTTTCCACCCATTGGGAAATTTCCCGCCTGCACATGTTGGACCGACTGTAAAGAACAGAGAAAGGCATTAACGATTTTTTGATGATTTCCCGGCGGACAGGAGTACTCCCCTTTTGTAACTTTGATGTCAGCCAGTGGCAGCTCATTGCGTGACACCTGCCGTTTGTTGAGGCCATTCGAGGAGGCCACATTAAATTTTTCAGTCGCCAGACTACGGAATGAATAACGTCATTCCACTGCTTCATGTCCTGGGAAAAGATGCTGAAAAATCTGTCTGGGCAGGGGACTGAGAAAGTGGCGACAAAATCTCGCGGCCACATGATCCGGTGGGGACTGAAATGGAGGAGGAGGGGGAGGACATTGGAGCAGAAGCATTTTCTTTGGGAAATGAGTGGGTTTTTCTACCCAGGTGACAAGAGAGGAGGAAGCAGGAGCAGCTGGAGGAGGTAGATGGAGATGAGGAAGATGAGGCAGATGACCCGCAAGCAAACCCTGGCAGTATACAGTGGAGATGGAGGCAGGGAGCCCCTGATCACTTTGCAGATACCCCAGCATGCGATTTGCCTGCTAGGACAGCCGAAAGTCAGCACCGGGCAGGGGGATGACTTTGGCCTCCCCCCTATTGGACCCCACACCGGCCCAAAAATGGAGCCTTTTTCCCGCTATTGGAGGGAGACAAACCAAATACTAAAAAACCCCGTAGTCAGTTCCGCTGCATATGGGGGAAACGCCCCCCTCTGACGGGTCTGACCGGGGGTTCTTCAGCCCACTACTACTGCGCGCGCTGGGGGGAAAGGTGGGGGGGTAGGGGCAGTACCCGCTCCCTCACAGCAACCTAATCAGGGGTCACTGATGAGCAGCTTCCTTCACCCGCCAGTGAGGGGCAGTCGCCAGCACACAGGGCCCCGACAACCCTGAACCCAAAAGGGGGTGGCCTACTTGCACAGCACTCTGCCACCCCATTAGAAATCCGCTGGACACGGGGAGCCAAACTGGATGTGGGGGCAACTTGCCGAGTTTGCAGTGGAAACTGTCAACCCGGGGCCCATTTTGTGGCATCAGGCGGGGGTTCAGTGCGGCAGGGCCATCGTTACCCCAAGAAACCCGCTTGTCCACGGGAAAGTGGAACGACGACCTTTGTAAGATGAATCAGGCGTGGTCGTCAGGATCTCCACACACCAAGCCTTGGGCTCAGACAATCAGCCATAGCCTCCCCAAACTGTGAGAAATGAGTCGGGGTTCAAACTACCCCCCAAACCCACTAATCTGATCCCTGATCCACACATCGCGCATTTTTCTCCATCTGCCACCGACCATTTTTCCGGGGACTGGTATTCCCACTCACCTCCACCACTGTCATTGTCCCACTGTCTGCCCTCATGCCTGCCGCCGTCCCCTCCACCTCTTCTTGTGCCACACTGTGGCCTACCCGTTTTTGCCACCTCCGAATGTCATTGTGCCACTGTCTGACCTCATGCGCGAGGGCGCTGCCGTGCCCTACAACTGTGTCATTGGCCACTGCCCTGACCTCATGCTGCTGCGGGGGCTGATGCCGTGACCTACACACTGTGTCATTGTGCCATTTTCTGATCTCATGCTGCTGCTGTGGCGCCCCGTAACCTACACCCTGTCATTGTGCCATTTTTGGGGCCATTCCTTTTTTTTTTTTTTGCCACCTCCAAAGTCATTGTGCCACTGTCTGACCCATGCTGCTGCGTGGCTGCTGCCTGACCTACACACTGTGTCATGTCCCACTCTTTTGGCCACTCCTGTTTTTGCCACCCCAAATGTCATTGTCCCACTGTCTGCCTCAGCTGCTGCTGGGCGCTCCATGACCTACACACTGTCTTTGTCCACGTCTGACCTCATGTTTCTGCGTGGCTATCCCGTGACCTACACACTGCTTTGTGCCTTTCTACCCATGCTGCTGCTGTGGCTCGCCGTGACCTCCACACGTGTCATGTCCCCACTTGGGGGCCTACTTCTGTTTTTCCCACCTCCAGAATGTCATTGTGCCACTGTCTGACCTCTGCTGCTGCTGTTGCTGCTGCCGGACCTTCACACTGTGTCATTGTCCCACTCTGTGGCCTACCCTGTTTTTGCCACCCCCAAATTCATGTGCCACTCTCGACCTCATGCGCGTGGCGCCCCCGTCACCTCCACACTCTGTCATTTGATGTTCCCACCTGAGCCCTCTTTTTGTTTTTTTTTCCAGCTTGCTCCCAAAGACTTTAAACGGGCAAACTTTTCCCCCTTCATTTTTTTTGGTCTTTTTTTGCCCTCAAGTGCCCAGGGAATTTTAGAGGGAAAAGCGATTCTAAAGGGGCGGCAGCCCATCTGCGTGTCAAACTAAAACCCAACATTGTATGAAGACCAAAACCAAGCTCCCTCTGCAAAATTTAAGCAAGGCACAACGTTTAACGAAACCCGGGCAGGCTCTGGGCAGCCGGGAAAAATAGCGTTTTTAATGATTCGCCCCCGAAGTAATTCGGAACAAAGTTATTTTTTGCCGAGAAATTCGGCGAATTTGAAAAAACCCGAATTTGGGGAAAAATTCGCCCAAATTTTCTATTGTAGCGTGTTAAAATTTGCTTGTTTTATACGCTACACAACAAAGAAAAAAATTGAAATTTAAACCTGAGTTTGGGAAAATTATCCTACAGGAAAAATTTTTTTTTTTCCCGGTGAAAAAACGGTTTATTTTTAAGTCACCACAGCATAAAAACAACGCAAAATTTTAACCCCCGGGAGGGAAATTGCGCCAAACTTTTTGAGCAACCACAAACTACTAGCTTTGTAGCGTTTTTACAATGGCTGTTTTTTTACCCCTACAAACCCCAAAAAAAAAAAAAAAAAATTGAAATTTAACCCTTCGCTTGTGAATTATGCTACGGGAAAAATGATTTTTTGGGGGAAAAGGGAAGGTTTTTTAAAATTTTAGCACCACAGCAGAAAAACAACGCTTAATTAACCCCGGGAAAGTAAATTGGGGGGCAAAAAATTGAGCAACCAAAAACAAACGAGCTTTGTATTTTTTTGTTAAAAAGGGTTTGTGTTTTTTACGGCTACAAAAACAAGAAAGAAATTGTAATTAACCTTCGCTTGTAATTAATGCTACAGGAAAAATTTTTTTTTTTTTTGGCCCGGTAAAAAAGACGGTTTTTTTTATTCACCACAGCAGAAAAAAAATCGTTTTTTTTCCCCCCTGGATGTAAATTGCGCCAAATAATTGGGGAAAAACCAAACAAACTACGATTTTGTACGTGTTACAATGGCGTAAATTTTTACGCTACAACAACAAAAAAAAAAAAAAAAAAAAATTGAAATTTAAACCTTCGCTTGGGGAATTTGCAAAGGAAAAAAAATTTTTTTTGGGCGGTTGAAAAAAAAGGGTTTATTTTATAAACCACAGTAGAAAAACAATGTTTAAATTTTAACCCCTGGTGTAAATTGCGCCAAAAAAATTGACCCAACCACAAACTACTAGCTTTGAAGCGTGTTACAATGGCGTGTTTTTTACGCTACAAAAACCCAAGAAAAAAAATATTTAATTTAAACCCTTTCCCCGCTTGTAAATTATGCTAAAAAAAAAATTTATAAATTTTTTTGGCGGTGAAAAAGACGGTTTTTTTTTAGTCACCACAAAAAGCAGAACAACGTTTAAATTTAACCCCCGGGGTTTAAAATGCGCAAAAAAAATTTGAGCAGACCAAAAATGAAGGGGGTTAATTTTGTATTGTAAAAAACGCTGTTTTTTTTAAAAATGAAAACAACGGGAAACAGGCTTAACCCCCCTTTGGGATATTCAATGGCTGTACAGATAGAAATTAAAAAATTAAAAGCACTGCACTGGACACACCCGGGAAATTTCAGATCCAAAAACCCCACAAAATCAAAATAAAAACTTTTAAAAAGCAGTCTCTGAACCCAAACTGAGACAAACCCCCCAAAAATCGCTGTATAAAAAACAGTTTCTTTAGTAAGAGCTATTACAAGCCCGCCACGGCAGCACCTTTCCCTAATCAGTAAAAGTGAGACCGAAGAGCTCCCAGCGTCGCCCCGGGCTTATAAAGTGCGGTGACTTTCACAGAATCCCGCCACTCGATTGGCTTATCTCTGCACATGTCAGCAGGGTTTTGGGCCCTTTTTCCTCCCAGAGTGCTTTGCCCCATGTAACGCCATGGGGCCCCTCAGCCACTTTAAAACAATAAAAGCACACCCTTTTGGGTTTAAACCCCAATTCCAAACCAAAAATTTGACTTCGTTCAGGGAAAAAAAGTTTTCTTGAAAAATTTTAAACAATTTCCCCCCTTTGTTAGAATCAATTTGCCCATCTCTAACAGGAACTATGAAACAAAACATACACTCCTCTATGATTTTATTTTGGATTCATTATTTTTTTTTTTTTAGACAGAAAATCACTTAACAAAACACATTTAAAGGAGTAAAGCTATGATAAAGATTTAGAAAAGTGGATCTCCCATTCACTGAAGTAGCAAGACTGAAACCTATAATCCCTTTTCCCACTATCCCTTTAAAACTAAACTTTTTGCATGTGGAATTTAAAGTTTTCAAAAGTTTTCCAGTATACTCATTGTATACCTTTCAATTTAATCTTGAGTTTTGGGGGGTTTATGAGATTTGGTAAACTGGTTTTCCCTGGATATACTTTTAAAGGCCCAAAATAAACTGCCAGGCAAAAGAGAGGAGGTATTGTCCTGCAGTATATGGACTGCAGGTTTTGCACCAATAATGTTAGCCAGTAATATCTCTATACAAGAATAGGATAAGGACAAAAATGTTTTTCTTTTAAATTGCAGAAAATAGATTTTGTATAATGGTCATACTTGCCAAATTTTAAAAGTGGGCATCAGGGAGATCTGAAGCTACGCACGCAGCCCAAAAATTTGCATGATCACTCACTCTTTTTTGATTAACAACACCCCCCTTTCACAAAAAAAGTCACACCCACTCCAAATAAGTGTGCAACAGTTCTGGAAGAAAGCTAATTTAGCGTTTTGATGTCACCCAGGTTTCCTGTTTGGGTAGCCTATTCAGCCTGGAGGAGCTGGGAGATGCTGTCAAACTGTGCCTGAACCTAATTCATTACACTGTTACCAACATTTCCACCATACAGTAATTATTTAGTGGTAGAAACCAGTGTACACAGACTCTGCAGATGTTTAAGTGACTAAAGGCAATTACATCTAAAGACTCACCAGGGACATTTTCTATGACCACCATAACGATTTCTCCTGGACATGACTCGTACCTGCAAAATTTACCACACAAATATCTTAGAATTCTACTTTTTTCAGCACCTTCCTACCTGTGGCCACCTCTGCACAAACTCCACATGGGGTGATAAGTGGGAAGGTTATGGGATGATAGCCGTATATAACACAGCTTACAATCTCATTGGGGGGGGGGCATAGAACCATCCACGTGGAGATTGTGCAGCAGCTGAACACTTTTGTGCAATGCATTAGTACTGCAGAAAAAAGTATAAATGATCAGACCTCCTAGTGGTCAAGTACCCTAGAGGGACTAAAAATACAAGTATAACATATTTCAAAAAGCTTAAATGGGTTTTATCACTACAAAGATCATGTCTCAGATTATGGGGACAGTAAAAATAAGCACTTTTGTAATTGGGTTGCATTACCTCTGTCACTTGGTTTAGCAGATATAAGCATCTCTGTAAAACTGTCTTATTTCTGTTGTTGCGGGTCAGAACGCCCCTGGGTCGATTCTGGCACCCTAGACACGCCCCCTGCACTGTGATTGGCTGGCTGACATTTCATTCAGCCTGTTGGGATACACCCCTAGACAGGAAACGCCATGGCCACGCCCCCTGCGCTGTGATTGGCTGCTTGCACACTCTGTGTTTACTGCCCTCTGAGCTGTTAAAATTGATAGTGAAACCAAAGTCTGCTGCCTCTATGTACATCTCCCAGCTTTAGGGTCAATGTTCTGGGCAATTACTGGCTGTTTAAGGGGCTTTTGCCAAGAGGTTGATTAACCTCCTCACAGGTCCAGTCCTTAAGCTGCTACTTGGAAAAGAAGGCGTTCTGTTCCTCAGATCGAATGCAAGCCCCGCCTCCTTATGACATCATCACCTGTATTGTATAACATAAGGATTCAACACTGTGTCTGCATGAGCTCCTTGTATAGAGTAGTGCTTAGGTGATTAGCCCTACAAGACAGAGGTTGGGAGTTCAAGACCCATCAGTAGTGTTTTGTTTTTTTTTATTTAAAATTTATACACATATGTAAAGATATGAAAATATATGTGTAAACATCTATAATTTTATTCATATACACACACAAAGCTCCCCTATATAGTGTCCCATCCTTGCAGTCACACCAAGCACTTCCAACATACATGATACAATGCATATATTCTGGGGGATGAGAAATGATATAGGGGAGCCCTGTATGTGTATATATATCATTATAGAGATTAACATATATATTTTAGGTCTCTCTGCATATGTGTAGAATTTAGGGGGAAAAAAATATATACCCTGTGAGGGACTAGAACTCCCAACACCTTAGTTGTAAAAACAATAAGTCTATCACTGCTCTACCCGCTGCACCACCAGCCCAAGTCAGTTGCAAGATGAGCAGGGCCTTCTCTGAAAGCTGATTTGCTTCTCCACATGTCACTGACAGGAAGCAGAGATCTTAACAGCTGCTGGCTTTCAGTTGTGTGTAAACTAAGACATATGACAGTTGCTTGCTGGAGTTTGGAGTCTCAAGGCTGCAGACATAAGCACGCAGGAGGCTACAGAGCTTTTATATCCAGACAACCTTCTGCATCCCCTGCTTTAAACAAAATGATGATGTCACATTTCTTCAGTGAGGGGAGACACGCCTCCTGGGAGGAGAGACACGCCTGCTGACAGGAGAGACACGCCCCTGTATTTCAAACTCAATCTGAGAAAATTAGCTGGACAGCACGAGCAGCTCAAACGATAACACCCCTTTAAAAAATACATCTAAAGTTGAAAACACAGCCTTTTTCCATCTTACAAATAAAAGAGAAAACTAAACAAAATTAAATAAAATGGTATTATTGTGTCAGAGAGAGTCTGCTCTATTAACAAATAACCTTATTTAACCCAAATGTTGAATGCCATAAATAACATCCACCTCAAAAATTCCAGGTATCTGAAAATGGTACCAATAAAAAATGCACTTAAGTTGGCAAAAAGCAAAACAAAAAAATAAAAAAGCTATTGGTCTGAGAAAAGGGCACTGTCTGACAGACACCTATCCATTACTATCACTGGTGTCAGCCATCAGTACTTTTTGTCACCCTCAAGGCTGACATTAACCCCATGTCCCTATTACCCCACTACTCCTGGTTCACCATCAGGGGTACTGGGAAGGGTCAGGTAACCGTCAGAAGTGGACCCTGTAATGTTATGGTCAACTTCTGATTCTGCTGCGGGCTGGTATTTTTAGGAGTGGAAAGGGACCAGTGTTAATGGACCTTCCCATTCTGATAGTATCAGGCTGCAGCTGTTGGTTTTACCTTGACTGGTTAATAAAAATGAGGGGCCCACTTTGTTTATTTTAAAATGTATTTTATTTATTGAGAATCCTAAAGAGGGCAACTACTGTAAACATTACAGTGGATGCCCCATACCCTGCACCCCCAGAAGATCAGCCCAAGGAATGATCTTCAGGGGGTGCAGGAGATGGAGATTAGTACTGTCATGTTTTTTATTTTAATGTTCTTATATTTACGCAGACTGTATCGGACTCATTGGATTATGTCAGACCAACGTTGAGTTGCTTTCATTAATAAAATGGTGAAAAAAGGCTGATGTTGGGGAGTGTTTATTTAAATAAAAAAATTTGTGCAATTTCTGTATGTTTTTATTTTTATTTTTTTCCAATTCAAAGAAACTTTATTGAAGAACATAATGGACATATTAAGATAAAAGAAAAATAATGTAGAAGGAATGTGTACATAAGTGATGTGGAGCAAAATAATAACGTGCGAACTTCCGCACCAACATTTCAAGTATAACAAGTATGCATATCAAAACCGTAACTGAAATCTCAAGAGACAAATAAAACAGAAGAATAGATTAAGTGGTGTACAGTGTCTTCTCATTGTGATCAGGTATTTGGAGCTTCGGTATATTAATACCACATAATATAGATTGAGTACAATAGGTAACAATAAACATGGGTATAGACTACATACGAACAAAACACAAAGACCACACATACAAGAGGAGGGGGGGGAGGCAGAGAGAGAGAGAGATAGAGAACTCGAGGATGCAAGAACTGTCCCAGGGCCGCAAAAGCGTCCACTTGACACCACCCAAGTCCCTGCTGTTCCCACTTCAGAGGTCTCACCCGACAAGAGGAGTTACCCCTAGGAACAGCATTCCATGGCCTATCATAGATTCCGATATAAACAAGAAATAGAGAAGTATAGCTGAGTGGTCTTGAAAGTGGCCCAGTAGAACCAGGTTCGTTGACACACAAGCAGTTGGTCAGGGCTATGAGAAATCATCTCCTCCATTCTCTGCATAGAATCAATTTCAGCATACCATTCTTCCAGTGAGGGAGATGCGGAAGATTTCCACTTTCGCGGAATAATGGATTTAGCTGCCTGCAACAGGTAATGGAGGAGGGACTTCTAATCCTATTTATGGGCACATCAAACATGTAAAGCAACAAGGCCTCCGGTGAATCAGGAACTGTTACTCCCGTTACTTCCTTGATTACTGTTATAACTGCTGACCAGAACCCCCTAAGCTGGGGACAGCCCCATCAAATGT
Organism: Phyllomedusa bahiana; assembly: GCA_025379985.1. NCBI lineage: Eukaryota > Metazoa > Chordata > Amphibia > Anura > Hylidae > Phyllomedusa > Phyllomedusa bahiana. The sequence continues at coordinate 67,960 of JAODAL010012289.1, forward strand.
GTGTCATGGTGCCCTCTCCACTCCCACATCTCCAACATTGATCTGATACCGTCGGGTACCACTTATGTAGAACAGTAGGTACCCTGTACCACCTGGAGAGTAATTTATAACACGTTTCCTGATATTTAGAGGCTATCAAAGCCTTATGGGTCAATTGAAAACATCTATGCCATTACAAGTCAGAAAAGGAGAGACCCAACTCATTCTCCCAGTGACGGCAAAAGGAAGGTAGCTGAGCGGAGGCAGCGGAGAGTAACATTTATACACAATGGAAAGGGCATGGCCAGGACTAGATGTGGGTAAGATAAGCCTCTCGAAGTCAGTGGGTGGCCTGTGCACGTCCATTTTAGATTTCATCTTGTTGAAGAAATGGGACAGCTAAATATGTTGATAAAAGGCCCCTACGGGGAGATCACCCTCAGCAAGGATGTCACCGCATGATTTCAACCGTCCTGCTACCGTAACATGCATAAAGCGCAAGGGAGTTAATTTTTTGCCCCCCCCTAGGAAGGCAGCCGCAGATGCTCAAGGAGGGAATCCCGGATGGTCAGTGACTGGTACACAGGGACCATCACGATCAATTAAATTAAAGGAGTTTCTCTGAACATAGAGCGTAGTCAGAGTGTGTCTCATACTAAAGGAAAATACACTACGTGGAAATCCCTAAAGAAGCATTTATGCTATCTATCATACATGAAAAAACTTTGAGACTCTCGGTTCACATATTTTGATCAAAAGATGTTTAAGCTGCCCACGACTTTCAACGTGATCTCAAAATCTGGCAGTCCTATCCTATCTTTACCTCTCAATCGAGACAATCAGGCTTCTCACTGGGTCAACCGACCTCCATTATTCAGAGAGAAAAAATAAAAAACACCCAACCTGCAAGCTGCCCTTCTTATGACAGCCTGTGAGAGTGGGCGGGGACAGAAACCCAAAATGGAAGCACCCCTTCCTTCCCATATAGGTTAAAATTAATGTACACCAAGTATAACGTATGTTTCTGCACACAAAAACATTTCTGAAAAAACGTATGCAAACCTGGGTGCCACTGGCAGGGCTGCGGCACACATGTAATTATACATGTACACACACAGACCGCCGCCAGCGGCACATTACTGCAAAAAGGGCAATACACTACGTGGAAATCCCTAAAGAAGCATTTATGCTATCTATCATACATGAAAAAACTTTGAGACTCTCGGTTCACATATTTTGATCAAAAGATGTTTAAGCTGCCCACGACTTTCAACGTGATCTCAAAATCGGGCAGTCCTATGCTATCTTTACCTCTCAATCGAGCCAATCAGGCTTCTCACTGGGTCAACCGACCTCCATTATTCAGAGAGAAAAAATAAAAAACACCCAACCTGCAAGCTGCCCTTCTTATGACAGCCTGTGAGAGTGGGCGGGGACAGAAACCCAAAATGGAAGCACCCCTTCCTTCCCATATAGGTTAAAATCAATGTACACCAAGTATAACGTATGTTTCTGCACACAAAAACATTTCTGAAAAAACGTATGCAAACCTGGGTGCCACTGGCAGGGCTGCGGCACACATGTAATTATACATGTACACACAGAGACCGCCGCCAGCGGCACATTACTGCAAAAAGGAAGACACGAGATGACTATGGATCGATGGAGTCCGGAGCACCGCCACCGACAAAGGACACAAATCCGCTGCCAATCGTACCCACAACCTCCTATTTTGATCCAGGGCCAAAGCCAGAAATCGCGCATATGCCGCAGCTAAATTATATAGTCTGCAGTCTGGTAGACCCACACCCCCAGCGTCTTTCGGTCTGATCAGCACATCATACGCAATTCTAGGTTTGCGGGCCGCCCAAACAAACGGCGAGAAGCACCGCCTAAGACTCTTCCAAAATGAGGCCGGGAGGTTGATAGGGATCGTTGGAAATAAATACAGAAATTTCGGGAGCACAGACATTTTCAGCGCATTTATTCTACCAAACCAAGAAAGATCTTTTTTAGACCAGGCCTCCAGGTCTTTGATTGTATGATTAAGCAGAGGGATGAAATTATCTGCAAATAATTTGGAAATATCAGCGGAGATACGAAGCCCAAGGTAAGAGATACCCCCTCTGGGCCAGGCGAAAGGGAAATTCGACTGAAGGAGCTGTTGATCCAACGAAGAGAGGCCAACATTGAGAGCTTCAGATTTGGAGGAGTTGATCTTAAAGTTGGACCAATTACCAAATTGCGAGATCACCGCCATCAAGGCCGGGAGCGAAATATGTGGGTTTGTGATATAGACCAAAAGGTCATCAGCAAACGCTGAGCATTAATATTCATGTGCTCCAATGTTGACCCCCTTAATATCGGGGTTAGCTCTAATGGAAGCCAACAGGTTCTCCATAATAAATATGTACAAAAGCGGGGATAGAGGACAACCCTGCCTTGTCCCATTGAAAATGGAGAATGGCTCATAGAGGGATCTATTGACATTGACACGTGCTGAGGGAGACCTATAAAGGGCGAAGATCTTAGAAAGAAGAGTAGGGCCAAAACCAATGTGGGTCAAGGTTTGATGAAGATAAGACCATGATATCCTGTCGAAGGCCTTCTCCGCATCAAGTGACAGGACCATCACAGGAAGCTTGTGAGACCGAGCATGATGAATGATGTCCACTGTTTTGATTGTGTTGTCTCGTGCCTTCCTACCCGGCACAAAGCCTACCTGGTCAGGGTGCACGAGAGAACCAAGTAGGGGGTTAAGCCGATTCGCTATAAGCTTAGCATACATTTTAATGTCGACGTTCAAGAGTGATATAGGGCGATCGCTGCTACAGGCCTGCGGATCTTTCCCTGGTTTGGGAACAACTGCAATATGTGCCATAGTCGCCTGAGGCGGAAAGGGCGTCTCAGGGGAGATGGCATTAAACGTCTTCAGAAGCAGAGGTGCCAACTGTTCTGGAAAAGTTTTGTAAAATTTGGCTGTAAAGCCATCAGGACCAGGGCTTACCCCTGGAAGGTCCTTAATCACCATCTCAATCTCCTGCAGCGAAAAAGGGTCCTCCAACTGCTGGGAGACTGATGACGGGATCTTGGCAAAGAGGGAGTGGTGAGGAAAGGTACCTCCAGCATAGGCGTTAGAGGAGGGGGGAAGGTTATACAATTTAGTATAAAAGGCCTGGAAGGTCTTAGCGATGTCAGTGGTGCAGTGTACAACAGCATCTGCAGGAGTCTTGATAGAGGGAATGTGGGATTGTGCTATGCGAGAGCGGAGGGCCCTGGCCAGCATATGGCCACATTTATTTCCATATTCATAAAATTTGCCCCGACAGCGCTGTAGCACACGCAGCCTCAAGAAGTCTCTTGACTTCCAACCGTGCGTCCTGCAATTCCTGAAGTACCGCAGAGGAAAGGGCACGTTTATGCACTAACTCTAACTGATGTACCTTAGGCATCGCCGAGGCGAGAGCTGACGCCCGACCCCGCTTAAGTCTGGCGCCATGTTTGACCAGGACCCCCCTAATCACACACTTAAGAGCCTCCCACTGGATCGCCAGTGAGGAGGAATCCCCAATGTGCTGCTCTTGGAATTGAGAGATAGTTCTACTGACTTCCGCCGCACAGAGGGAATCCAATAACAGGGATTAATTTAGTTTCCAATTCCACACGGGTCGCTGCACAGTAGGAAGTCGGAGGCAACAAAAAACTGGCGCGTGGTCTGACCACAGCATATTCCCAATGGAGGTTGCCATTGGCAGAGCCGAGTGCTGAACCAGTATGTAGTCCAGACGACTGTAAGACCCGTGGGGAGGGGAAAAAAAGAGTAATCTCTGTCGGAGGGATGTTGCAACCGCCATAAGTCGCAGAGCTGCAGCTGGAGAAGTGCCCTCTTCACTTTTTTGATGATAGCATATGACAAAGCCGATTTACCCGACAAATTATCTAGCGTGGGGTCTAGAGTAACATTGAAATCCCTGCAGAATATCACAGTCCCCTGAACCAGCGGGATGGCTGTGTCAATGAGATGGTCAAAAAAGGTAGCCTGGGCAACGTTAGGTGCATAGGCATTAATAATGTTATACAGCCGCCCCTCGACAGAGAGGACTAGTATAAGGTAACGGGCCTCTGGATCAATGATGCAGGTGAGGACCTGGTGAGCCACAGAGCGATGGATTGCTATGGCTACTGCCCTAGATCTGGACTGGTGAAAATTTGCGAAATGCCATGTCACATAGGGTCTATTTTTGATGCGTGGGGCACAGCCTACCTTAAAGTGTGTTTCCTGGAGACAAATTATGTCAATCTTCTGGCGATGGAATATGAATTACTTAGTGCTCGCATTTTCTCAGGGGTCATTCAAGCCTCTTAGCATTGAATGATGCAATGCTGCGCCGTCGCCAGTACTTTGCCAGGGCAATAAGGACCAGTGGTTCAATAAGGTTGGCGGGACCACTACACGGGCCTGGGAGGGAACGAGGAGAGAAGAGAGGCAAAAGAAAAACAGGAAAAAAAAAAAGGGGGGGCACACACGGAAGGGACACAAGACCAACGACAAAACTCAAGACAGAAAAAACAATAACAGGCAAACTCAAAAGCAGACTATACGGGCCTGCAGTGCTATCTCAAAACAAGAACTACCACAAGTGTAAAGAAAAACCTGTAACACCAGGAAAAACCCTAGGCTGGAGTTCCCACCTATGAGGAACACGGCTTTTGCATAGGTACGGGAGAAGAAAACTCTAACAAAGGGTATGACTATTTCCGGATCTAAAGCAACTTTATTGTGGGGAAAAAAAGCAAAAACAAGCACCCTGTGCTGAGCAACTGTAACAGGGAACAGCAAATTGGAATAACACAGGGAAGATCCCTACAATTAGGGCGCCTAAGCAGCGCAAACTTGGAATCAGAAAAAAAAAAACCCTCACAGTCCACTCAGGTTCCCTTAGTGGAAGAAGGGTGGGCCCTGGAACCCGGTGAGATGGATTGTCCTGGATCCCGAGGATGAGATGCTCTGCTCCGCTGCTCCCTGGGGGAAACAGCTGTGGGAGGCAAGGGAGAGACCGATGAAAGTCGCTTCCGCTGGGTCATGGTGGAGGAGAGAGAGGAGAGGACGGCCTTCGGGGGAGTGATCTGCAAGTTTGAGAGCGTGGAGAACAGCAGGAACATCTTTGATGACGGATTGTAAGAGTCTGCTTGTCCATATGGATATGAAGAGCAAAGGGATACCCCCAATAGAAGGGGATATTTCTCTCTCTAAGAACATCCAGGATTGGCTTCAATGATGATCTCTTGAGCTAGAGTGAGCTTAGGGGATCAGATCTTGTAGGATTCTAATAGGGGGGTTATGGTAAGTCACAGATTTTTTCTACCTGGCTCATAAGTGATATCCTTCTTTCATGATTGTAAAATATGGATCCGACAGAATCACATCTCGAGGTGGGGTCTATTCTGTGATTCGGCGGCCTTCAAGGCGGTGGGCCCCTGTCGATCTCATTATGGCTGCAGCAGAAGTCCCAGCAGGTCATTAAAGATTTCGGAGAGCACTAAAAAGGATCAGAGTTCGGTATGAATTCAGGGAGACCATCGAACACGTAAGTTGTTCGCTGCTCCTGTTTTCCACAGCGTCCAGGTGTTGCTGTAAGGAGAATGAGTTGGGGCGGAATGCTGGGTAAACTTCATCTTTCAGTGAGGCCCAGAGTAGCCGAGGGCTGCACTTGAGATTGGTCAAGTCCTTCAATTTGGTGATTAAAGATGCAGAATTCTTGTTTGCACCTTCCACTATCTGCTTCGCTAGAGCAGAGATGTCCGCTCTGGAGGGGCGAGATTCTACAATCTGACGGAGTCCGGCAAGTGTGGCGGGTCTATTTTCTTCTGATGTGCTGCAGGCCAGGTAGCTCGGGATTGGAGGACATAAACATGAAAAGGATGATGTGGAGAAAAAGCGAAAACTGACACGGGTCTGTCAAAACTAGGTGCTGGTGTAGACTGACAGGAGTGGGTAGCAGAGAGTGAGGTAAACTGATTCACAAGGAACGACGGAACTATGCTGTGCAGGACTATGAATTATTCAATTTGTATGAGTACCGATAGAGGTTGGAGAGGGGCACACAGAATGACCCACGTTGACAGTGTCGGGGAATGATGATACTGGGACCTGCATGCATAAGTGAGGGCTCCTGGAGTCGGGCGTGAGGGTACACTGGTCATGGAGGAAGGGCGGGGCCTGTTAAGGGTGCTCTCCAGTGTAGCTTTGGTGAGCACATCCTCCTGACCGACTCCTATTGGTGTATGCCTGCATAGCAGTGGGCTGTGTAGAGCCTGCAGATATGCCCTGGAGATGTCAGCTGAAAGCCCCAGAAAGAGAGCCATTGTGCTGTGCATGATGGCCAAAATGTCCTCCTGAGGAAGGGGAGAGGGGGCCCCTTTGATGTAGGGAGAGTCCAATAGGCACCCCTATCACACAGTCCCTTAGGCCTAAGAATGGGCAGCACCTGAGCAGGGTGTCAATCCCTCCAATCCCTCGGCACTTATCTTAGCAGGCTGCAGAGGGCCAGGTTACTCCTGGGCGCGCATGGTTAGTTGGAAAGAGCAGACAGAGCCGGGGAGATGCTGTGAGGACGCGGCGATCCGGCCCGCATTGAGCGCGCCGCGTGGTTAGGAGTCGGTTGTCCTCTGCAGCAGAGAACCTTGGGGGACTGCCCCAAGGTGCTGGGGATCCGGACTCGACCGCCCGTTGAGAAGCCGCGAGGTCGGGTGAAGGAGGAGGCAGGCTGTCCGGCCAAACCCGCGGTGACACTGCGATTGCTGCGGGCCGGGTCTCACGCTGCCGCGTAATAATAAAACTGATCACTCTCTCTACTAAATAACTCAATAAGATAGAGATAGCCCCGTGTCTCTGCCGCCGGAGACGGTAAGCTCGGCTGCGGCAGGAAAAAAAAAAACTTGTCCAGGACCCACTGGGTGGTTACCGGGACGCTGGGCGACAATTGGGAAGACCTGCTTTTTGTCGTTTTCCCCTTCTTGAGCTGGAAAGAAAGGGCGGACTGAGTGATAGAGGCACCTGAGGAGTCCCTTGCTGCTTCTTCACACCAGCAAGGCTAGGGCCACGCCCTTTTTTTATTTTTTTATATTTAATTTTATTTATATGCAATGGAGGTATTGACCGATCTCACAAACATTACCACTCACGTTCAAGGATTCATCCGCAGAATCATTTGACAAGGCTGACACCCCATCCTGTGTAGCTAATCCCACCAGTTACAAACACACCAGGGTACTGGAACGACCCAGTTAACCATCAAAACAGTGGGAACCCTGAAATGAGATGGTCCAAACCTTGGGGAAAAGCTGCGGGCTGGTATTTATAAGAGTGGACGAAACCAGTGTGAATGGGCCTTCCCATTAGATAGTTATCAGGCTGGCAGTGTTGTTTTACCTTGGATGGTAATTGAAACTGGGGGACCCGATTCTTTTATTTAAAAAACAAATCGTTTTATGATATGGAGAATCCTAAAAATGACAAATGCTGTATTCATCACTGTGGATGCCAACTTTAGATTCTCATTAACTAAATTAAAATTTTTCAGGAACAAAAAACAAACAAACAAAGTGGGGTCCCCCACTTTTTCCATAACTAAACCATGGTAATAACCAATAGCTGTAGCTGATACTCCCACAGAATGGGGAAGAACCATTCGATATGCCAATCCCTTCCCATTTAGGAACTACCCAGCCAGCAGCCTGCTCCCGAAGCGGACCCATCACATTAGAGGGTCGGCTTCTGTTTTGTTACTGGCTCTACTCAGTACCTGGTGTGTTGGGATACTAGGGAAATAGTGATATGGGGTTTATGTCAGGTCTCTGGGCAACAAGAAACAACACGGGCCTATCAACTAAGTGCAAAGGCAATGGTAAAGGAGAGGTGTGTATTAGATACCGCTAATTACTATCACTGTGAATTTAAATCGAAAAAAAAGAAAGTCACAAATTGCACAAAATTTTTTTTATTTAAATAAACAACCCTCGACTACAACCCTCTTTAACCATTTTATTTAAGAAAAATAGATCCAAGGTTAATCCGATGTAGTCCGACGAATCCGAAGTAGTTTAAATGGGCAAACTTGTAATAAAGATATAATTACACACATTAAAATACATATAGGCTGGTAGCCATACTACATTAGGAAAGCTGGGTGACAGCCATCCACATCAAGTTAACATCCAGCTTTCCATGATAGGAATACTGGGTGCCACCTTTGGGGGATGGAGTGTCACGCAGCTTTTGTGGATGCTGAATAGGTATTGCTATAGGCAATCGTCAGAGTCTGTCTCCTGTAGCCTGTATCCAGCCCCTGCAACTGCCAAATACAGACCGCAGAGGGCAGGAGACAAGGAGACCAATCCTGCCCCCTGTGACCTGTATCCACCCCCCTGCAGCCACTGGAGACAGACAGCAGGGAGCTTGAGACAGATAGCAGAGGGCAACTTCTACCTCCTGTCGCCAGACTCCTGCCACCGGCGACTAACAGAGACAAACCGCAAGGGTCAGGAGACGAGGAAAAACTCCTGCCTGCTGCGGGCACTGGAGACAGATTGCAGGGGGCAGGAGACAGGCCACAAGGGGGCAGAAGTTGCCCTCTGCTTCCTGTCTCCTGCTCCTTGTGTCTGTCTCCATTTGAGGGACCTTCCTGACTAATCCCAGAGAATTGGCAAGTAAGACTAATACCCCTTCCCCCACACTCAAATACACACCACACACCCTTCCCACGCACTGAAAGATGTACCACTCACACTAGAGATGGGCGTATCAGATTCATAACGAAGTGGGATCGTTTAGAATTTCAGGAAAACTATCGGTTCGCGAAAGGAAGTCGAAACTTTGGGGTACTTCGGAGTGAACGAAGTGTGCTTTTGATGATAAAATGGATTGCGAGCACATGGCGCTACATGGGCAAGCATTCTGGGAGGAAGAGGGATAGCCTGATGACATGTGCAGTGATGAAGCAATAAGAGTCCGGCGGGATTCTGTGACGTCACCCGCCACTTAATTAGACCGAGCGCGCCGCTGGGAGACTCACACTCCTCTCAATGTACTGACAGGGAAGGTGCTGCTGCGGGTGATAGGCTTTTCTGAAGACTGATCTTTTACACAGCGATTTTTGTGGTGTGTCTCAGCTTGTCTCAGAGAATGTTCTCTGAATGTTCGATTTCGGATTTTTTTGGGGTATTGATCTGAAATCCCCGTGTGCACGTCCACTGCTGCTGCATTTTAAATTCAATATCCATGTGGGATCTAAGCCAGTTCCAGTTGTATTCTTTTAAAAGAATCAGCGTTTTACAATAAAATAACACTTTCATTTTTGGCTGCTCTAATTCTATTGGCGCAATTTACATAAGGGGGTTAATAAGCGTTGTTTTGCTGGTGTGCTGACAAAAATAAACCGTCTTTTCAACGGCTCATATATATAATATTTTTTTTGGTAGCCTAATTCACAAGGGCAAGGTTAATTACAATTTTATTCTTGTTGTGTGGCGTAGCAAATACGCCATTGTAACACGCTACAAAGCTACTAGTTTGTGGTGTCTCAATTCTATTGCGCAATTTACATCCAGGGGTTAATTAAGCGGTGTTTTGATGGGGTGCTGTCAAATAATAAACCGTCTTTTTCATCGCCAAATAAATATATTTTTTTTTGGTAGCCTAATTCACAAGCAAAGGTTAATTACAATTTTTATCTTGTTGTGTGGCGTAGAAATTACGCCTTTGTCAACAAAGCTACAAAGCTACTATTTTGATGGTGGGGCAGGAGTGGATAATTTGAGGTGGCCTAAATTCTATTGCGCAATTTTCATCACAGGGGTTACTAAGCGTTGTTTTTGTGGTGTGTGACAAAAATAAACAGTCTTTTTCTACGACCAAATTGTATATATTTTTTTTGGTAGCCTAATTCACAGCAAATGTTAATTACACCTTTTATCTCTTGTTGTGTGCGTTAGAAATATACACCATTGTAACAAGCTACAAAGATAATAGTTTGTGTTGGCTCAATACTATTTCGCAATATACATCCAGGGGTGTATTAAGCATGTTTTGTAGGTGTGCTGGACAAAAATAACGTCTTTTTCAACGCCAAATATATATATTTTTTTTGGTAGCTCTAATTCACAAGCAAAGGTTTATTTACAATTTTATCTCTTGTTGTGTGGCGTAGTAAATAGCCACATTGTCAAAACACGATACAAAGCTACTAGTTAGTGGTGGCTCAATTATATTGCGCAATTAACATCAGGGGTTTATTAAGCGTTGTTTTGATGCTTGTGTGTCAAAAATTATCGTCTTTTTCAAACACGAAATATATACATTTTCTTCTTGTAGCAATAATTCAACATCACCGAAGGTTAATTAAAGAATGTTTGTGCTTATTACATTTAGTAAAACACACAGTGCTTGTAAACGACACATAACAAGTAAATTTTTTCCTGGCAATTGTGGAGCGCAAATTTATATCCAAGGGTTACCCAAGCTTGGTTACTGGGTTCATTTGGAGTCAAAAAAACAGGGGTGTATATTTTATGTTTCATACAGATTGTTCATCAAAACAGTAGTCTTTACATTTTAGAACAAAATGTATGTCAGACAGAGAGGTGGCAGGCTCTGCAACTGCGAGTGCGCTAGTGGCACAAACATTTCTGAAACGGGCCCAGGTCGCAGCCAGCAAGGGGACGTCACAAGCAGGCGGTCAACTCGGTGAGGGGCCCAACAAACTGCCGCTGTCATCTAGCCGGCGTGCTGTAGTCAGCAACCCAAGGGTTCTTGATGGTTGACTAGGTCATCCTCTTCATCCCAGATGAATCTGACAACCACAGCCAAGAATCGGTGGGAAACTCAGACACATACACTTAGTTGGCATGGCCCGGAGCGGGTCAGCGGCCCCTCACTGTTCCTCAGCCCGCCTCTGTCCCATCACCAGTTCCCTCAGCCAGGGATCTACTATGTGGTCTGGGGCTCGCGCCACTATATAGCGAGGATGAAAAATTTGAAGGAGGGCAGTACAAGCAGCTACTTAGGCAGCGACAGAAATTTTAGGGGCCAATATACCAGTCTTCATTAGCAGTTAGGCGGCAAAGTATAGATGTGGAGAGTGGCATGGGAGGTCATGTGGTGAGAGGTCAGCCTACGACTTACCAAGTCGGTGGATGAGGACAGTAGTGACGTTGAAATCACACAAATAGATGATGATGTAGCCGACCGGCATTGGGAGCGGGTTAAGCAAGGGCTTCCATCATCCGTCAGGAGAAGAGGGCGTCAGCTTGCGCGTCAAGGCAGCGGCGCAGCACAGCAAGTGGGTTGTCGTGGCCGCTGAGCTCAGCAGGGTAGGCAGCGTGTGAGTCGGAGCACCAGACCGGCCAAGGGGTAGAATAACCCGCTTCGCAGGTTCCAAGATCAGTAGCGGCACATCCGAGGCTCAGCGAGGCAGCGGCGGCTGTTGTAACTCAGTGCGGAGCTTGGCGGTAAAAATCAGGCTACTCGGCGGTGTGGCAGTTCTTTGCTAAGACACCGGAGGAGCCGAATATGGTTTATGTAGAATCTTTGGGCAGAAAGTGAAGCGTGGCCAGGGAGCTAACGTGCACAACGGCCCTGCCGTCAACACTGCAGCGTCACCATCCGGTGGCCTGGGGGAAGTGGCTCAGAAGTGGTGGGTACCATCCTGTCGCTGCAGCAGCAAGCAGCGGCCAGTGGCACGCATGCCATTTCAGCCAGTCAAGGCTCCGACCACCTCTGCAGAAGGCAGCTGTTTCTCTTTGACATCCTCTCCCGGTCCACGTGCTCCTGCTCATCGATACTCATTGGCGACAAGCCAGTCGTCAGAGAGGCGATGTTAAAGAGCAACAGTATGCGTCCACCATCCTAAGGATGCTGCAGTGACCGTGCCACCTGTCCTAGTTGTTGGTACTGCAGTCCTCCCTTTCCAAAGGTTTGGACTCTGCACCATTCAGGAACCAATGAGCTTGTGCCAATCCGAGATGAGAGGAGTTCCAAGCGTAATTTCTTTTCCAAAAAGGGCAGTACCAGCACTTCATAAAATATGTTAGATCAGAAAGTGGGTCGTCCTTGAGCTTATACGGTTTGTTCCTCAAGGTACACGGCAGCGGGAACGTATGGAGCTGTAACTACGGTCAGGGCCAGTAACATGTCCTTTAGGCCCACTGGGGTGAATGTGCTTCATGCCCAGGCACACCAACAACTTTGGACAGGAGACGCCGCTTTCTCCTCCACGTTGTTAAAACTGCTGCTCCTGCGCCACATGTCCCGCCTCTCCTCCTCCACCACCACCCACATCTCAGCCTCCCACAAGGTACTGTCCATCATACCAACATGGTGGGCACAGCGGTGTCACGCTGTTCTAACCACCAGCGTTAGCCTCGGCGAACGAAGTTCACTAGGGAGGAAACTGCTCAGCGTTCATGCAGACCAAGAAATCGTGTGTGCTTTCTCCGCCGCCAACTGCAAATCGGAACCTGGTGTCGGAAATGGGAGGAACATAGAGAGAGTCCTCGCTGCACCGAGGAATAGGGATGGTCCATGCGCCCTGCATGGCGACTTGTTCAATCTGGTTGTCTCAAAAGGTTCTTTAAGTAACCCACTCATCTTCAGAAACCCATTCTGAAAATGGCCAGGAAAATGTCTTGCCACTACCCCCCCCCCCCCCCCCCCCCCCCCCTAACTTCCCATACGTAACAAACGCCCGGAACCCCTCTCGAGTAGCAGCGGCCCCCCCCCCCACCGAACGGGGCCTCCCCCAACACGCTCTGATATGCCGAAGTTTCCACCCGCTGGCAATCCAGCCTACACATTTGGACCGACTGTATGAAAGAGAATAGGCCCTTAACGATTTTTTGATGATACAAGGCAGACAGAAGTATACCCTGTGTAACTTTGATGTCAGCCAGATGGCAGATCATGCGTGACACTTGCCGTTTGATGAGGCCATTCTGAGGAGGCACGTTATTTGTAGTCCGCCAGGAACCACGGGATGAAATACGTCATTCACTTGCTTCATGTCCTGGAAAAAAGATGCTGAATCAAATCTGTCTGGGCCAGGGGGACTGGAGATGTGGCGAACTACATCTCGTGGCTCCACCCCTTGAGTCCGGTGGGACTGAAATGGAGGGGAGGTGGACGGAGGAACTTGGAGCCAGAAGCATTGTCTGGTGAAATGTGTGGATTTCTACCCAGGTGAAAAGAGAGGAGGAGCAGGTGCAGCTGGAGGAGGTGGATGGTGTTGAGGGAGACGATGCAGATGACTCCTCAAGCACCGTGGCAGTATTACAGTGGATATGGAGGCAGGAGCCCTCGGAGTCTCTTGTGACGATGTCCCGCAGCATGCTTATTTGCCTGGCTAGTGTCAGCCCGAACTCAGTCCAGCATCCGGCAGAGGGATGGACTTCTGGCTCTCCACCCTATTGGACCTGCTACCGGTCCAAACTGGGCGCCTTTGTCCCAGCTATTGGGAGGGAAGACAAACTCAACTACTATAGGGATTCCCTCCGTAAATCAGTTTGGCCGTGACTTGTGCGGACATACGTCCCTCTCTGACAGGGTCTGACCGGGGGGTTACTAGCGCTCACGTACTACTGCAGCGGCTGCTGGGGGTATGGGTGGGGGGGTCAGGAGCCACGTACAGCACCATAGCAGTAACATCAATAAGTCTGGGTGTCACTAATGAGACAGTTCCTTCACCAGCCTAGTGAGCGAGGGCAGTCACCAGCCGCAGCAGCAGCACAGGAATTGGAGCATTCCCTGAACCCAACAGGTTGTGGCATATTGGGACGCACTCTGCCAACCCAGTTAGAGATCCGATGGACTACGGGCTGCCAAACTGGATGTGTGCCGCAACTTGCCGACGTTTGCACGTGGAGAAAGCTGCTCCTGCCGGCCTGTAGCTTTTTTTTTTTTTGTTTGGGGGGGCATCAGTCGGGTGTTCATGCGGCGGGGGCCATCGTTACCCCAAGGAAGAACCCGCTTCGTCCACGGGAAATGTGAACGACTGACCTTTGTTCAAGATGAATAGGCGTTGGATCCCGGCCAGGATTTCCACACACCAATGCCTTAGGCGTCAGTCTGTGTTCAAACACACCCTGTCAGCCCCCCCTAATTCCAGATTGCTCCACCCCGTCCTGATGCCCCACATTGCTCCGTCATAGGTTTCTCCATCCTGCCTACCACCGTCTTTACAGGGACTGGTATTGCCACCACCTCAACACTCTGTCATTGTGCCACTCTATGTGCTCATGCTGCTGCTGCTTTTGCTGTTTCCGTGAATCCCACTGTTGTCCATCTTGTGCCACTCTGCGGCTAGCTCACTCAGTACTGTTTTGCCACCTCCAGAAATGTCATTGTGCCACTCTCTGACTCATCTGTTGCTCCTGTCTTCACATCCACTCTCTGTCATTGTGCCACTGCCTGACCTCATGCTGCTGCCGCCGTGACCTCCCTCTCATCATTGTTCCGGCTCTGTGGCCTTAATACTATTTTGCCACATGCAGAATGTCATTGTGCCACTCTCTGACCTATGCTGCTGCTGTGACTCCTGTCGTGCCCTCCACCACTGTGTCATGTGCAAATGTTGACTCATGCTGCTGACGTGGCTGCTGCCAGTCGCCCTCAACTCTGTGTGGCCTAATCCTGTTTTTGCCACCTCCAGATTTTGTCATTTGTGCACACTGTCTGACCTCATGCTGCTGATGTGGCTGTTGGCCATGCCCTCCCACACTGTGTCATTGTGCCCACTCTGCGGCCTCGGTACTGATTTGCACTCCAGAATGTCATTGTGCCACTCTCTGACCTCATGTGTTGCTCCTGTCATCACCTCCACTCTCTGTCATTGTGCCACTGCCTGACCTCATGCTGCTGCGCCGTGAACCTCCGCTTCAGTCATTGTGCCGCTCTGTGGCCTCAATACTATTTTGCCCCCTGCAAGAATGTCATTGTGCACTTTTTACCTCCATGGCTGCTGACTGTGGATTCCTGTAGTGCCCTCAACACTTGTGTCATTTTGCCACTGGCTGACCTAATGCTGCTGCCGTGGCTGCTGCCGTGCCACTCATGTTTTTGCCACCTTCAGAATTTGTCATTGTGCACTGTCTGACCTCATGCTGCTGATGTGGCTGCTGCCGTGCCCTCCACACTGTGTCTTTGTGCCACTCTGAGGGCCTGGTACTGGTTTTGCCACCTCCAGACATGTCATTGATGCCACTACTGACCTCTGCTGTTGCTCCTGTCATCACTCCACTACTATGTCTTTGTGACACTGCCTGAACCGCTTGCTGCTGCCGCCACGTGTACCTCCGTCTCTCAAGTCATTCGTGCAGCTCTGTGGCCTAATACTCATTATTGCCACATGCAGAATGTATTTGTGCCACTCTCTGACCTCTTGCTGCTGATGTGAATACTGTTCGTGCCCCTCCCAACACTGTGTCATTGTGCACACTGTCGGAAATAAGTGCTGCTGCAGTGGCTGCTTGACCGTGCCCTCCACTCTTTGGCAGAATCCTGTTTTTGCCACCTCCAGTATTTGGCTCTATTTGTGACACTGTCTGGACCTCATTGCCTGCTGATGGGGCTGCTGCGTGCCACTCCACACTGTGTCATTGCTGCCACTCCTGCGTCCTGGTACGGTTTTGCCACCTCCAGAATGTCATTGCATGCACTCTTGACCTCATGCCCCCTCCCCCCCGTCCTCGCCTCCCCACTCCCCACGTCCCACACCCCTCACCTCCCTCTCTGTCATTTGTGCCCACACTGCCTGACCTCATGCTGCTCGCCGACCGTGACCTATCGCCTCTCAGTCATTTGTGCCCGCATCATGGGGCCTAATACTATTTTGAAACCTCCAGAATTTCATTGTGCCACTCTCTGACATTCATGCTGTGCTCGTGACTCCTGTCGTGACCCTCCACACTGTGTCATCTGTGCCACTGTCTGACCTAATGGCTGCTAGCCGCTGGCCTGCTGCCGTGCCCCCCCCCACCCCCCCCCCCTCCCCACACTGTGGCACTACTCCTGTTTTTTGCCCACCTACACAGACATTTGTCATTAGACTGCCACATGTCTGACACTCAGGCTTGCTGATGGGGCTGCTGACGTTGCCTCTCCACACTGTGTCTTTGTGCCACTGTCTGACTATGATGCTGCTGTTGCTCCTGCCGTGCCCACCACACAGTGTCATTGTACCACTCTTTGGCCTACTCCTTTTTTGCCAGCTCCAGAAATTGACATTGTGCAACAGCCTGAACTCATGCTGCTGCCACCGTGACCTCCACCCTGTGTCATTGTGCCACTCTGCGGCCTGGTACTGTTTTGCCACTTCCAGAATGTCATTGTGCCACTGTCTGACCTCATGCTGCTGTGGCTGCCGCCGTCACCTCCACACTCTGTCACTAATGTTGCCACCTGAGCTCTCAGTTTGTTTTTTCCAGCTTTTGCTGCCATGACTTTATCAGGCTACGTTCCTGCTTCAGTTTTTTGGTCAGTTTTGCCCCCATAAGTGCCCAGGGCATTTTATAGTGAAGCGATTCTAAGAGCGGCGGCAGTCATGTGCGTGTCATACTAAAACACAACATTGTATGAAGACCAAACCAAGCTCCCTCTGCATATTTAAGCATGGCACAACATTCTACAGCACCCTGCAGGCTCTGGGCAGCCTGGAAATAGCTGTTTTTTAACGTGATTCGTGCCGAAGTAATTCGGACCGAAACGAATTTTGTCGGAAAATTCGGCGAAGTGACCGAACCGAATTTTTGAGAAATTCGCCCATCTCTAACTCACACCCCTCTCTGCACACACAAATACACACACACCCCTCCCCCACATACAACCCCCGGTGATGTACTCACCTGTCTGGAGTCTTCACACTGCTCTGCTGGGAAGAGGGTGTGGAGCTTCATGCCTACCACTAAGCCCCATCCCTCCTCCCAGCAGTGCAGTAGGGCTTTAGCTCTGATAGCTTCCTATGCAGGAAGCTATCAGAGCAACGCGCCGCCCCAGTAATAACGCTGCCCTTATGCCGCTTCTTTTACAGCGTGAGGTTTTGCTTACCCTTCCGGAGGGGTGGGATGGGACCCCCATCTGCGGGACCCTCCTGCCCAGCCCGGGAGTATGAATACTTAAGGCCTACTGTATAAAATAAATAAATGGAATTAAATGTATAAATACTAAACAGTTTAAGATTCACTAAAGGCCAAACATAGGATTCTAAAAGTATGAAGAACTACGAGAAATGACTTCCCTTTTCTACTGAAAATAAACAATAATGTGGATGATCAGTTCTATTATTGTGATTTAGAGAAATGCCAATTGGCTAAAAAAAAAAAAAGCCCACACTACTTAGTGTGACGGCTGGGTAGTGGATCCGCTGGACCACCGCAAGCGATGGTTTTAAGCCACGCAAGGGAACGGAATCTAAAGTAGCCCACGGTTTTCACCTGAGCCCGCCGCAAAGCAGGATGGACTTGCTGCGGGTGAGGCGGCTTGTTACCAGGTCGTCCCCCCTGACGTGGACCTTGCTTGCGGTGGCGCGAGGGTGCAGCGCCGTGGTACAGAAATTGTTAGTCCTAGAATCGTAGTCGTGGGCAGGCAGATGTCAGGGCAGGCGTCGATGGTCGTGGTCGTAGACAGGCAGAGGGTGTCAGGGCAGGCGGCAGAGGTTCGGAGTCGGGAAATGTAGTGAGAAGGTCTGGACACGGTAAAAGCTGGAATTCACTTTAAGGAACTCTATGGCTCGGGGCAACGTAGATCCAGCAGGGAAGTGACGTGGGTGCAACACTTATATAGGAAACAGCGCCCCGGCAATTACCCATTTACCGACACACTGTCCCTTTAATTTACACAAGGACGAGGCGGCGCGTTGCCGGGGGAGATGAGCATGGAGCGTTCCGGGCCGGCAGAGGACGAGGTGACCGGACGGGAGCGAGGCCAGGTGGCCGCAGACGCCCCCGTCCACGCTGGGACCTGTTTATGGGGAACGCGGGTGCGACCGCGGTCCGTGGCACGGACCGCGGCGCGCAACCCATTATAGTACCCCCCCCTTAGGCCTCCCAACTTTTTAGGCTGAAGGAATCTGAGGATGTAGATCCCGATTCGGATGTAGATTCAGGGCTCCCAGGGATCTCTCCTCGGTCCGAAATGCCCCTCCAATCCACGAGGAAGAAATAAAACGTCTTCCCTCTGACCGTTTTCAGAGCTAAAATGTCCTTTACTCGAAGATGTCGAGTGGATTCGGCTAATGGGGAAGGCGTCACTTTATCCGAGGGAAAACCGGTTTCAGAACAGAGGTTAAGGTGGGATACATGAAGATGCGTTGTGGATCCGGTGAGTTGGAGGCAGAACAAAAGCTTGTATGTCACGGGTTTCAATGCCGAAGAACTTGAAGGGTCCGAGAAGCGAGGGGCCCAATTTAAGACTAGGGCCTTCAGGCGCACTATCTTGAAGGAGAGCCAAACTGGTCCCAGGGAGAAGAAACGTCGGGGCAGGGTCTTCTCCTTGTGTCTGCCTGAGACTTCATTAGGGTTAGAGCGCGATGTAGAGAACATCGCGTCTCTGCCTGATGCCTTGATATCTCGAACCAGGGTCGTTGACAGCGGGCACCATCGAAGTCAGGAGTCAGGGGGAGGTGGGGGGTGCGGGTGGGCGGCATAGACGTACAAAAGAACGGGGGAGAAGCGGCTGTTCGAGTCCCGATGGTTATACGCAAATTCAGCCCAGGGGAGCAGCGCGGTCCAGTTGTCCTGACGTTCCGGACACCATAGGAGTGCGCAGGGGTATTCTCCCAGGAATTGGCTTCATCACTCTCTCCACCTGCCCATGGGATGAGGGTGGTATGCCGATAGAAAAGTCCAACTTGTCTTGCATGACGGGAGCCATAATGCAGCCCAGATCGTGGGAAACCAAATTGAACACCGCGGTCGGAGACAATGTGAGAGGGTAGGTCCATGAAGCGGAAGATATGCCAGAAGAAAAGATTAGCCAAATGTGGGGCAAGACGGCAGGCCTGGAAGCGAGAGGCACAAAGGGGACATTTTTGAGATACCGGTCCGTTCGAACCCAGATGAATGAAATCCAGAGGAGTCTGGTAGGTCTGTGATGAAGTCCATCGCTTGGTGGTCCAAGGGGGAATTTCGGCACAGGCAGCGGATGCAAGAGACCTGCGGGCCTGTGGCGTGGGGACCTTGTTCCGAGCACACATGTGACACAGGCGTGGTGAAGTCCTTTGACATACTGTGCTAGAGTCGGCCACCAGTAAGTGCCGCGAGATCAAAGCATAAAGACTTACGAGCTCCGGGATGACCAGCCACAAAGGGCTATGCCCCCACTCCAGAATCTTCCTCCTGAGTGCCAGCGGCACGTAAGTCTTGCCTGCAAGGAATGTTTCTGGAGACCTGGGGGGGAGCCACGTGAACCAACGTTCGGGGGAAAATGATGTGTTGTGACACGGTTTCTTCACCGACCACGTACGAGCCACGAGAGAGGCATCAGCCTTGACGAGTTTTTCTCAGCAGGCCGGAATGTATACGAAAATCAAACCGAGAAAAAAACGAGACCACCGGGCTTGGCGCGGGATAAGACGCTGGGCCGACTGAAGGTACAACAAATTTTTGTGTGGTCTGTAAAGAGTCGTGTGGGTGACGAGGTCCCCCTCCAGCAGATGTCGCACTCCTTAGGGCTACTTGATGGCCAAAGAGTTCCGGTCCACATATTTAATAGTTCCGCTCAGCGCGGAAAAAAAGGTCTTAGAGAAGAACCCAATGTGCGAATCTTGCTTTGGAATTCTCTGTGTGAGGACCGCTCTGCCCCCACGGAAGAGCATCCACCTCCAAAGAGTATGGTCTCTCGGAATTCAGGCGGACCAGACAGGATAGCAGTGGAGAAGGCCGTTCTTTAGATCACAAACGTTCTTCTCAGCCTCCGGAGGCAAACATCATCGGGTTCGATTATCCTAGTAAGGGGCCAGATAGGAGGCACCAAGGGTGGAGAAGTGGGGAAATAAAATTGCCGGTAATAATTTGCGAAGCCCAGGAAGCGCTTGTATCGCCCGAAAAAAAAAGGAAAAAAAAGGAAAAAGAAGGCAAAAGAAAGAAAGTAAAAAAAAAAAAATAAAGGAACAAGGAAGAAGAAAAAAAGAAGGATGAGAAAAGATCCTGAAAAAAAATACAACATCAGGACGGGGCCATTGTAGCACGCAAAGAGTTTTTGCGGGTCCATCTTTAGGCCTTCAGCCGAGGGACTAATGTAGCTTGACGAGGAAGGTAGGCTGGTCGATGGAAATAAACATTTCTCAGCTTGGCGTTAATCCCCAGTCGGTTGCTTGCGCAGACGTTGCAGATCCTGGCGTACTTGGGCCCGGTTGTGACAGGTCTGTAATTAGGGGAGAAAATCAGGATGTCATCCTAGGGTACACTATGACGCAGGTGTTACAAGAGAATCCCGGAAGGACATCGTTGACGAGTTCTTGGAAACACGCTGGAGCGTTTTCAGTGCACAAAGGGCATTCACGGAAGGTACTAAAATGTCCATTGGGTATTGAACGCCGTCTTCCACTCGTCCCCCTCCCGAATTCTGAACGAGGTTATCGGCTCCTCGCAAATCCAATCTTGGAGAACACTTTTAGCCCCCTTGAGGGTCGGTCAAACAGCTCTGAGATCAGTGGGAGGAGGGTAGGGTTCTTTACGGTGATCTTATTTAAGACCCCTGTAGTCTATTCACGGACGGAGGGAACCATCCTTTTCTGCACGAAGAAAAACCCGGCTCCGGGCTGGGAGGAGGACTTACGAATGAATCCTTTCTGCAGGTTCTCCCGAAAATGTAGGCCAACATGGCTGAGTCTCTGGCACGGACAGCGGGGTAAGACCCTCCCCCGGGGTGGATGGTTCCTGGGGGTGGTCATAGGACAGTCGTAAGCGATGTGGGGCAGCGAATCGGCCTCCTCTTTCTTGAGAATACATCCCCAAAGTCTGGTAACTCGGCCGGCAGGCCTGGGCATACGGACTTGACAAGCGGAGGCGGAGAAGTTGGAGGGCACGGTGGCGTGGGTACCTCCAAGCAATGGTTCTGGCATTCCGGTCCCCTACGCAGGACTTCGCTGTCTTCCAATCGAGCGTTTAGGGGCCGTTTGAGGGGTTCTGCAAGCCAGGGATGCCCAGAGGATGTCCGAGGAAGCACGGGACTGAACGTGGAACCCGATCTTTCCTTAGTAGGCCCCCACAGGAGTGTCACTGCCGGGATACATATGGATGGGGTCACTGGGAGTCCCCACTGACCCGAGAAGTAATAGGGGCTTCTCCAGATGGACAAAACAGGTATGCGGAGGGGTTACCGGGTTACAAGAGCAAGGATGAAGTTTCCCGGCAGAGCTGGTCGAGTCCAGAAAAGCAGAACTCCGGAAACGACGGACCGCATCTGTGGGCCCCTCCCTGGCATCAGCAGACGTTGGGAGTACAGGGGGGAAACAGCACTAGGACCGCCTCTCTACGGCTCCTAGGTCGTGGAGCGTTTTCCCGGTCTCTGGGGACGTAGCGGACAGCTTCATGCGGAAATGGCGCAGTAGTAGACCATAGTTCTCGGTTCGGCGCGTTCAGTCATGCTCCGATAACTGGGCCCGGTCTTCCTCTTGCATGGGTTCCCCCTCAGAGGCTTGAGGGGGACACAATGGTGGATGCTGGAAAACCGGGGCCAGGTGAAACTGCCGACAAGGGGGCGTGCCGGAGTCTCTTTCCTGCCGCAGTCTTCTGCCTTCTGCGAACCTTCTTCAATCCGAGTTGCTAGCAGGATTAGTTCACTCAGGGTGGACGGGAGGTCTCTTGCTGCCAAGCGTCCTTTCCCGGGGACAGGGCCCTTTTTGAAAGTGGCACTAGAGGGCGGCATCATTTCCACGTGAGACTCCGAAGGCAGGGACGGAAATGTTACCGCTATAGTCACCCACCGAGGTGTCACCTGACGAAGGCTCAAGAGGGCGGGTCTCAGAGGAGGAAGCACGCGCCGGCTCCTCGAAGAGGTTGTGGAATTCCTGGAGAAAGGTCTGTAGATCGCCAGTCACAGGATCATTCTGTCACGAGGGGAGTCGCCCAAGACAGGGCCTTCCGGATAGTAGGCTCACCACGAATTGGCCACTTTAGACCTCTCTGAGGGGAAATGATCCCCATTCAGTTCTATGTGCATGAGCACTGGTAATGAAACCCCGGGCATAAGGCTGGGGTTCCCCGCCAAAGGATGAT
Source organism: Phyllomedusa bahiana (assembly GCA_025379985.1). NCBI lineage: Eukaryota > Metazoa > Chordata > Amphibia > Anura > Hylidae > Phyllomedusa > Phyllomedusa bahiana. The sequence goes on from JAODAL010012289.1 coordinate 90,205, forward strand.
GGGTAATGGGGAGATGATGCTTGGGTCCCACGGTAGCCAATGGATAAACCGCTGACGTAGACGGAGTCACCGACGGAGCCGTTTGGGGCGAGTTGTTGCTGGGATGCGAGGAGCTGACGCATCATGAACGGAGAGCTTGGCCCAACTCTGTGCCTGTTGTGCGATTTGCTGCGACTGCTGGGAACCAACGTGTAGATCCGCGATGCTTGGCAGGGGCACACTTGGGCGGGATCCATGGCTGGATCTATCTGTGATGGCAGGGTAGTGGATTCCGCCGGACCACGCAAGCGATGGTAGTAAGCAACGCCAGGGAACGGAATCTAAGTAGCCCCGGTTTTACCAGAAGACCCGCCGAAAGCAGGATGGACTTGCTGCGGCGTGAGGCTACCAGTTCGTCCCCCTGACGTGACTTGCGTGCGGTGGCGGCCGAGGTGCAGCGTGGTACAGAATCGTTGTAGTCGAGGAATCGTAGTCGTGGGAGGCAGAATGTCAGCAGGGAGGCGGCAATGGTTGTGGTCATGGAACAGGCAGAGGGTCAGGGCAGGCCGGCAGAGGTTCGGAGTCGGGAAACGTATGCGAGAGGTCTGGATACACGGGTTTAAAGCAGGAATACACTTTAAGAACGCTTTCTCTATGGCTCGGGGAAACGTAGGAGATCCAGCAGGATAGTGACGTCCGGGTTGCAACATTATATAGGAACGCGCCCGGCAGGCAAATTAACCCAATTAGCGGCGCATGTCCCTTTAAATTCCAGCAAGGGTCGAGCTGGAGCGCGCGCCAGGGTGGCGGCATTCCGGCCGGCAGGGACGAGGATCCGGACGGGGAGCGAGCCTGGTGAGTGGATAGGAACGGGTGGCGCCGCGGCCGTCCGTCCGGCCCGCAGGCCCCCCGTCCACTTGGGGACCTGTTATGGTGACGCGGGTGCGACCGCGGGTCGTGCCCGGACGCGCGCAACCGTTACATTTAGTGACTGAGATGAGTGGAACAAGATGACCAGCTTTAAAAAAATGCATTATTTCATAACAATATGTCAGGATATGTCCATGCAATATTTGCCTATGTGTGGACACCTAGTGGTTGATATGGGAATTGCAGCCTGTTGAAGGTTTTGTTATCATGTAAAAATATTGTATTACTTTGTGTCATAACAAAATAGAGTCTGCAAAGATAATCTTCCAATTTCAGAAACTGCTTGTTAGTAAGTTGGGGCAGGTAAGCAATAGAAAAAACAAACCCTAACCTTTTACAACTGACGTCATGGTCACAGTGAAGTCATCAGGCAGGACTGGCAGAGCCACTGAACAAGTTGTTTTAAAATGGTATGTTTTTTTTTTTTTTATCCATTAAAATAGATTGACATGGACCCATCAAAATTGCACATTTTAAGCAAATTTGTAGATATAATTCATTAAAAATAGGAACCATATTAGCTCAGCTCTTTCCTTTTTGCTTCCTGTGCACTGCTCGTTGTCAGGGGTTCTGACCAGCACTGATCTTCTGTTGTGTATCTTCCAAGCACTTTATAAACATGTCCCATTGTATAGTAAAAAGGGTCTCATTGTGCGCCAAAATATGCACCAAAAACTGAGGAGATGACGTGAAGTTGTGGTAGAATCACTTTAACTCTGCAACTGGCTAATTACCATAGCTATTTTTAAAAATGTAACTCTCTTTTAACTAAATTTGTAATAAGGTAAGGATGGATATATTTGTACATCTAAGAAAGAAAGAAATTAGAAGTTTGGAAGCCTGATTCGATCCATAAATCTGTAGTGTAGAGTCATATTCAGGTAGTCAATCGTATTTTCCATTGTGAAATGATTCATCTTCATTGAATGTTATTAGGCTTTTGTGTTTTTAAGTGATCGCTTTTAATAAGCAGCAACAACAATTTTTAAAACTGGAAACATTTCATTGATTTTGAAAGCAGCTTTCATGCTCATAACAAACAGAAACTATGAAAGAAAATAACTTTTGATGGTAATAGACGACTTACAGACGCAACAGAAATAGAACAGGACATAGCAGTAACCATGACAACTGTATTTACTTTTAAAAACATTTGCATAAAAAAATACAGGTCTGCAATAGGTAAAGTGAACAGCTGGGGTTTTATTCTTTATAACGTCATCTGATTCTCTGTTAGTCAGAATCTAAAATAAAGGATTTAAGTTTTGCATATGAAGTATTATGACAGTATACAATCATGAGTGGTATTCATTGAGAAAGGAAAATGTCTTTTCACTATGAGGCATGCAGCTTAATGTAATTTTGACATATAAAGGAAATGAGAGCTTTACACTGTATGGGCAATGTATGAATGGAACTGCACCAATTATTTGAAGGGAGGTCTGCTAAACAAAACTGTTGCAGCCCTGTGCAACATACAGTAGCTCACAAAAGTGAGTACACCTCTCCCATTTATGCAAATATTGTATTTTATCTTTTCTTGGGACAACGATGGAGATATGACACTTTGATACAATGTAAAGCAGTCAGAGTACAGCTTGTATAACAGTTTAAATTAAATAACTTAACACACAGCCATCAATGTCTAAACCACTGGCAACAAAAGTGAGTGAAAATAAAGAAATTGTGCCCAAATTGTAATTTTTTTCTCCAGAATCATGTGACTCATTAGTGTTTCATGGTCTCAGGTGTGAATGGGCATCAGGTGTTATTGCTCTCACATTCTCTCCTACTGGTCACTGAAAGTTCTACATGGCACCTCATGGCAAAGAACTGTCTGAGGATCTGAAAAAACGAATTGATGCTTTACATAAAGATGGCCGAGGCTATAAGAACATTGCCAACACCCTGAAACTGACCTGCAGCACAGTGACCAAGACCATAAAGCAGTTTAACAAGAGGGATTCCACTCTGAACAGGCCTCGCAATGGTTGATCAAAGAAGTTGAGTGCACTCGCTCAGCATCACATCCGGAGATTGTCTTTTCAGAAGAGACGATTTGAGTGCTAACAGCAATGCTGCAGGGCTAAAGGGGCGGGGGGGGGTGGGACGTTGTCAAACTGTCAGAGCTCAGACCATACATTGCATACCACATTAAATTGATCTACATGAAAATTGGTCTACAAGAAAGCTAATTACATGGATTACTGGAACTATGTACTGTGGTCTGATGAGACCAAGATAAACATATTTGGTTCAGATGGTGTCAAGTGTGTGTGATTGTAACCAGGTGAGGCGTAAAAAGACAAGTGTGTCTTGCCCACAGTCAAGCCTGGTGGTGGGAGTGTCATGATTTGTGGCTGCATGATTGCTGCTGGCTGTGGGGAGTTACAGTTTATTGAACCTTGAATGCCAACATGTACTCTAACATACTGAAGCAGAGCATGATCCCTTCCTGGGCCACAGGGCAGTATTCCAACATAATGATGACCTTAAACATACTTCCAAGAAAACCACCGCCAGTACTGTGTATAATATATATATATATATATATACACACATATACACAGTACTGGCGGTGGTTGTCAAGTATGTGTATATATACACTGGTACCTGTAGTTCCACAGCAGCTGCCCCAGCATTAAAACAATAAATAAATAAATGTAAAATTTAAAAAAGTGTACAATTACAAGAAGATAACGAATCTCGTGAAAAAATAAGTAAATATTAGATTAACCAATTTTTAAAAAGTGGGGGAAGGAGGGTAAGTAACCCGACCAGGAACTCGACGATTGATGCGTCATAAAGTGTGGCATGCTGGGGAACTACAAGTCCCAGCAAGTCACAGTAGCCACTCTTTAAAATAAGGGATTGTTTGTGTGATTGTATAAATGTCTGTGCGAGTGTATATAATTGTGTGTCCGTTGGGAGTGTATATGTATGTGTGTATACATTGATATTTTACTCACACATTGCACTCTCTTGCCTGGGCTGCCTTTTCCTCCACCCTGAAAACACTAGAGGTTTCCACAAATCTCTAATGTAATAGGGCTGCTTCTTGAGGTGGGCAGGGATCAAGACAACAACCATGCACCCACCCCCACCAGTCACTGAGCTCGGTGACCAAGTCGGACGGACGTCCTGCCTTCCACAAGAAACGGCATTGGTTGTACTCACTTTTGTGAGATACTGTATGTATGTACTGTTGTTAGCCAAAAACTGGCCCAAGTCTGACATCCTCTCTACTTTTGTCTGTGTTCATTCCTATATGGCGTTGCATCACATTCATAACTTTAGACATATTTATGAATGTGGCTCGACAGACTGTGGCGCAAAAGTTCCGGACTAATCCAAACCAATTTCAAAGTGGTGAGGCTGAGACAAATTTTGGCGCAGACACTTTTTACACCCCTTTTTGGCGCCTAAAAGTGTCTCACAATGGGACACATTTATAAAGTGTCGTAAGGCATTTTCATACCTACTGATAAATATTGCACTAACTTACCGAGAAGTATGACTGTCGAGTCTGCGCTAGTTTTCATACATGCAGTTAATCAGAAGATGAACCACCACTCAATGTATCAGTTTAGACGATAAAAAGCAGCAACCTTTATTTAGAAAAATAAAATCATATATAAAACCACAAAAATTGCATCAGAGTGCAATGAAGCCACTGGCAGTGGTTAAAAATGCCTTAAAAATACAGTTAAAAACATGCAAAATGCTTGCTTTACTGGGTACCATTAAAATGATTTTCTCACCATGCTTTTTCACATGCTGAGTCACAGGCAGCTTCAGATTTACAGACTGGTCAGGCTGTGGGTGGTTCTATAGCAGCGATCAGCATACTTAGCGTCTCGAGAACTACGTGAGCCTATTCCAGTGAGATCCGTGCAACAGACAAACAAAAGAGTAAACAAGGCTATTGTGCTTCAAGAAGTGAAAACTATTGCTTATCAGGTAATTAATATGATCTTGCTAGCGATAGCGTCTCTGCTCTGGAGTGAGCTCTGACCATGGGGGTGTCACTTGCTGCTCTCTAATTAATAAGGAGTCAAGATATGGATGATTACCTAGAGCCAGTTGTGTGCATTAAAATCTTTCTTATCTCCTGACCAGAGCAATATCAAAAGACCAATGTATTTAAAAAATCTTCAATAAACTGTTCTTAATGTTATAGGGAAGGTTTATAGTTGAAACCCCTTTTTTAATTTTCTTCTACCCTTATTTTTACTAAATTTTTTTGGGCCATTGATCAGGTTAAAGTGCAGAAGTATCTACAGAGACTACACACTTAAAAATTAACCGTTTTTTTGGATGGGGTGCCTAGGCCCCAAAAGAGTAGTTGTTTTAGGGGGCCACTTGCCTTTTCCAGAGGTGCCTCCCTCAACCGTCCTAGCCAGAGAGTGCCCCCCATCAAAAGTCCCCGCCCGAGGTGCCTCTATGCTGCCCAGCCAAAAGGGGCCTCCCTCAACTTTTTCCCCCAGAGAGTTCCTCTTTTACTGTCCCCCAGAGAGTGCCTCCATAAAATGTCCCAACAGAGAGGCCTCCATATAATACCTCTGGGGTCTACGGGGAAAACACCCCAAGGATAGCTGTGATCTAAACTTGCTTTTCTTTTTCCCCCATTATTTCTATTCCACCTTTCCCCACCTTACGGCTTATCCCCCTACTTTTACTGGGCAATGAATTCATCTCCCCCCCATTTTTCCCAACCCTTTTCTGCTGCCCCATCCTCTTCCCACTATTAATGCCCCCCGTACCAAACAAACCCTGCCAATAATTTTTTCCTACTCCCCCCCTGCTCCCCTTCCTGCCCCTTTGGGTTTGGGGAATATCCCCCAACCAGGGCCCCCCCGCCTTTTCCCCATAGTCTCTGTATCTCAACAATTTACCAATACAAAATTTGCCAATCCCTTCAACCTGATAAACATCCCCCCTGCCCC